>APFE030762396.1:0-138608 GCA_000404065.3 Pinus taeda | reverse complement strand
GTGGCTGCAAAACACATTTTGCGGTACTTGCAGGGACAGTGGATTATGGTCTGGACTACAGGCAGGGAGATGGAGTGAGATTGGTAGGATACACTGATTCTGATTGGGCAGGTTGTGCTTCTGATAGGAAGAGCACTTCAGGGTGATGTTTTGGGTTGGGTTCAGCAGTAGTGTCATGGTTCAGCCAGAAGCAACAGTCAGTAGCATTGAGTTCAGCGGAAGCAGAGTATATGGCAGCCAGTCTAGCTAGTTGTGAGGCCATCTGGCTTCGCAAGATGTTGTTTGGCTTATTTGGTCAGCCGTTGAGATCTTCAGTGATTTACTGTGATAATCAGAGTTGCATTAAACTCACGGAGAATCCGTATTTCATGACAGGTCAAAGCATATCGGGATCAGATATCATTTCATCAGAGACTATGTTCAGAAGGGAGCTGTGAAGCTTGAGTATATTTTCACTGATGAGCAGGTAGCAGACATTCTTACCAAAGCCTTACCACGGGGCAAGCATGTTTACTTCAGAGACAAGATGGGTGTGGTGAGGAAAACCTTCCTCGGTAAGAGGGAGTGTTGAAATTTGGTACCGGAGGACAGGTGGTTCCCTTAGGCTTTGATCTTTGGCCTAGGGAAAAGTGTCCAAAAGATTTTAATTTTTCTCCTAAAGTGACTTTATAATTTTTTATAAAGTCAAAATCTAATTTAAAAGTGACTTTAAGTGATGAAGTTACTAAAGTCTAATTTTAAAGTGACTTTAATAAAGTTAATGTAAAATTAGAAAGGAAAAGTGACTTTGGAAATAAATGACTAAGCGGTTCTTTATTAAAGTGGGGTGAATTAAAAAATAGAGAGTGAGATTTAAATGTGCATTTAATCTCAGCCATTGATCTAAATCTATTTCAGCCATTGGATTTAGAGATCACCCAAAAGTCACTTGGATCACCCAAAAGTCACTTGGAGTTATATTAAAGGAGGAAAATGAGGAAAAGATCATTCATTCTTTCATGAGCAGATTGGGAGAAGGAGAGCAAGAGAGCAAGGGAGATTTCTGGACAAGAAGGAAAAAGAGGCAGCAGTTTGGCACACATACCAGGCAGCTCTTCAGCAAAATCAGAACAACAGAAAGACAAGCAGAACAGCAGCAAGGACAAGCAGAAAAAGCTGATTTTTTCGCTGAAAACTGAGAAGTTTCCAGGTGGTCAGTTGGGCTGAAAACGGATAAGTTTGCTTGCTGAAAAAAAAATTATTTTGCTGTAATTTTTGCTGAAATTTTCTTGCTGTAAAAAGACATTTTTCAGAAATAAAGAAGAGCTCTCTAACTGGTTTTCCCCAAGAGTTGTAGGGGGTTTTTCCAGGGTCACGTTGACCAAAAATATCATTGTTTTTAATGGCTGTTTATTACTGCTGATTTTTATTTCTGCAATTTCCAGCATTCTGTAAAATTTCCAGAATTTGTGTTTTCAGCAAATTTATTTTTTTCAGCTTGTTGAATGTATGGTTATGGGAAAGGGCATTTAACTACATGGGAGAAATAAGGAGAAACTGAAAACCGGGGTGGGAAAACAGAAATTTTAACAATTGGTAATCATTGGAGTAGCCATAGGTCTATAGTCCTGCATTCTGAACCTTTTCAAAATTTCTGTAGCATATCTTCCTTGTCCAAGGAAAATCCGCCCTTCTGCTGCCAAAATTCCAACCGTAGAAAATAATGCATCTGTCCCAAATCCTTCATGTCAAATTCTGTAGCTAGGTTTTACTTGCAATCTTTGATGAGCCTGGATGAACCTGTTACGAAAAGATCATCCACATACAACACCAGAATTAGAGGCTCATTCTCTACAATCAGATAGTGGAAGTTGGGATCTGCGTCACTCTTGACGAACCTCATCTTTTGCAAGTGACCATCAATTCGATCGTACCATGCTCTGGGTGCTTGTTTAAGCCCATACAAGGCTTTCTTCAACCTGCATACATGAGATTTCTTCTCATGTGTCTCAAAACCCTCTGGTTGTTCAATGTATACTTCTTCTTCTATCACCCCAGTCAATAATGTAGTCTTGACGTCCATCTGGTGAATCTCCCACCCCATTTGTGCTGCAAGGGATATCACGGATCTAATAGAAGTATACTTGGCTACTGGGGCGATTGTTTCTTCATAGTCTATCCCTTCCTTCTGAGCATACCCCTTGGCCACGAACCTAGCTTTGTATTTTTCCACACTGCCATCTGCAACATATTTGACCTTGTGGATCCATCTTGAACCTACAACTAACCTGTCCTGAGGCCTAGATACCACTTCCTAGACATCATTGACCATTATGGAACTGTATTCCTCCACCATAGCATCTACCCATACTTGATGTTGAACAACCTCATGAAAACTAGAGGGTTCTCCAACTTGAGCAACTAAGGCTTGGTATCTATCTGGTTGTCTATGTTCCCTTTTCTCGTTCCTAGGAGCTCCAACGAAATCCTCTGCATCCCATAGTATTTGTCGAAGTCCCAACTTGTTCTTCCATTGGTAGTGGGTAGATCTATTTTCTCCTCTTCTTGAGACTCCGCTTGCTGTGATAGCTCTGGATTCTTTTCTTTTGGAGAAATACTAGTGTTGGTTTCTGCTGGTCGAAGTGGCTGGACCAATGGATCATCCTTTGATTGCTCTTCGGAAAGCATTTCTCAGGATTTACTAAAAGCTCTATCCTCCATGAAATTTACATCTCGTCGAACTACGATCTTCTTATTTCCCGGAAGATAGATTCTATACGCCTTAGCATTCTCGCTATATCCCACAAGATGTCCTTTTTTTGCAGTTTGATCCAACTTCTTCCTCTTTTCTTCGGGTATATGGCAGTATGCCAAACTCCCAAATATTTTGAAATGACTCACCTCAGGGTTCTTACCGGTGAAGACACTCTTTGGAGTAATCTTACCTAATGCCCTGTGAGGAGTCCTGTTCTGGACATATATTGTTGTGGTGCATGCTTCTGCCCATAGAAATTTGGGCATATCTTGATCATACAACATTGCCCTTGCTGCTTCAATAATAGTCCTGTTCTTCCTTTTTGCTACTCCATTTTGCTTTGGATTATAAGGAGCTGTCCATTCTCTTCTGGTGCCTTCCTTTGTGCAGAAATCAGTGAATTCCTTATCAATGTATTCTCCACCATTGTCTGAGCGCAACACTTTTATCCTTTTCCCTATTAGATTCTCTACCAGAGCCTTAAACTCTTTGAATCGATCAAAAACCTCATCCTTGGTTTTTAGAGAGTAGATCCAAGTCTTCCTAGAATGGTCATTAGTGAAGGTGACGAAGTATTTGGTACCACTAAGTGCTTTTGTGGACATGGGTTTGCAGATATCTGAGTGTATCAATCCCATAACACTCCTAACCCTATTGTTACTTCTGGAATAATCCACTTTGGCATACTTGGCTAGTGCCCACCCTCTGCATACATCATCTCGTTTGGTATTCAATTTTGGAACTCCTGTGACGGTTCTTTTGAGAATTCTTAGAGCCCCATGGTGTAAGTGTCTCATCCTCCTGTGCCATAGTTCATTCAAATCTTTTTCCCCGCTACTGCCTATCAATGCCAATGGAGATTCTAGCTGTAACTTATACAACCTATTACTTTTGACTCCAAGTTGGGCCTTCTTCTTCCAACTCGAATGTTTGACATATACTTTCTTCCCAATGAAGAAAACATCATAGCCCTTGTTTTGTAACTGAGATACAGAGAGCAAGTTCATCCCTAATCCCGACACATGTAGCACATTGGTCGCTCGAAGCCGATTCCCTACTTCTGTTTGAAATACTACAGTGCCTCTTTTTATGGGGTTACATTTTGACTTATTTCGCATGGTGATTTGGAAGTTCATCTATTCTTCTTTATAGCTCGAAAAACATTCTCGTATTCTTGTCATGTGCGCAGAAGCTCCACTATCAATATACCAAATCTCAGAGGAAGCAGAACTTGCTAAGGAAGCGACTTCTTCTTCCAGTCTGGAAACTAACATAGAATATTCGTGATCCATATTCTTCGTGCTTTCCTCTTTCCCTGGAGAATTGCGCGAGTCCTTTTGAGTTGCTGCCCTAGCATCATGCTCCCGACTCATTGCAGATTCTCTAATCCGGTTGCGCGATCTCTGCTCTGATACCACATGAAAATTTCTAACATGAAATTCTACTGCAGTAACTGATTTATTTCTCTGACTTGTTTTCCACAATAAGTTATTTACAAAACTCTTTAGTAAACATCAAAATTAATTCTACTGCAGTTATCACATAATAGCATAGAGAAAATAATAATGAAATACAAGCACAAGAATTAATCACGTCAACACAATTATTTTTGGACAATAGTCCTAGGAAAAACCCAATGCGGGAAAACCGGTGCAGCAGATGAGGGTTTATTTATTATTCTTGAGCAACAATCTCTTTACAAGGAAAGATTTTACAGAATATAGAGACCCCTCTGAGAGAAACACCCGAGACAATTTTCCTCCTCTCTGTGGAGAAATTTTGACACCCCGAAGACCCTCCAGCCTTCACTGCGTCACCTCTGCATCACTTCTGCGCGAGGCCTGCATCCCTTGCTGCGTTGTCTCTCTGATCTTTCCCTTTGCGTTGCCCCTCTGATGCTCTGCTTCACCTCCTCCTCAGTCTTTGACTGATGCTAATGCCCTCCTCTTCCTTTACCCTACAACTCTCCCTCTGAAATCGAACTCCTCCTTGAGAATCGATTTCCCTTGGGTTACTGAGTATTTGCCCAGTGTATCTCCAACTGACCATCAAGCCTTCTCTTATACTTGATCCTCATCTCTTAGAAGCTTCTCACCCTTATTTTCATTAATACCCATTAATATTTTTATTTTCCTAAGTTTAGACTTAGGAACCCCATTAAAAATATTAATTATTTTAATAAAATACAATTTGGGTGGGATTTCACCAAGCGATTTCTAGGTCTTGGAGATCTCATGTGTTCTAACCCCTCCACAAAATTTTGGAGCTAGAGCACATTCGATGCTACCCAAAATCAACAATCCTCTCCCTCTTGAACCAACCTTCAAGAGCCATCACTATCCATTGTTCATATAACAATGTTGTCTTCAATATTTCAACCAACTTTATCAACTAGGCCTAGTAGAGACTATCACATCTAGGGCTTCATCAATTCTGTCCCAAGTGCTTGAGCATTCTCACATTGACCATGCTAGATTTCATATCTCATATCTTTAGCATTAACCAAAGTTTCTCTCCAACACTAACCTCATAATATCCATCAAACCCTAATACACAAATTGCCTAAGGTTATCTTCAAACCCTAGAATTCTTTTAGGTCTCCATCTTCTCATGCTTCCATCAAAGGTGTCTCCATGGGGGCGATCTCCATGACTTTTCGTCAGCCCAACTCTGATACCATGTTAGTTTTTCATAGGGCTATATTGTTCTTTGCTTTTATAATTGCATTTCTTCATTAACGTATTAAGTTCACCCCAAAACATCATAACATTATTCAGATTTACATCATTATTCATCATCATATGCAACTTTGTAGAAAGACCAATTTCATCATCATCAATGCAACAACATAAAGGAATAATAGAAGAAAAGCATTCACACATAGAGACACCAAGATTGGTCGGAGACCAGGGAAAAACCCATTATGGGGAAAAACCCTTGCAAATTCTTCTTCTTAGATTGTCATCAAATAATTCAGCAAAAGAGAGTACAATGATCTGTATCTTGATCTATGCAAGTAACCAACAAAACAACTACAACATCCATGAAATGAACCCATCAAAGTACATGCTTAAAACTCTGATTCTGAAGACTGTAATGAACTGTCACTGTTTGTAGTCAATTGCTGAACCTTGGTCACTGAGCGAAATCTTCGAAAGACTGAGATCTCATCTTTTAGATCCTGGTTGCACGGAGGAGGTGTCATGTGAGCGACTCTAACTTTCACAGTTGCTCCCTTAAGCCTGGCATGCAAGCGACTGGGGTCAAATCTGGACTGCGAAAACCCTAAAGCCCCAGTTGCATGCATGGAGATTTGTCTGTGCGATTGGAAGGCTCCAGTTGCACAAATGAGCTTTTGTGCGTGCAACTACAGTCGAATCCTTCCTGTTTTGTGCTTGCGCCTAGGGCCGAAAACCAAAAATTAGAGATGCGAGCTTCAGACCCTGCAATTTCACCTCACAACGAACTTGATCCTCCGCGGACGAGCCTTAGACTTGTGCGAGCCAAAAACAAGATAGAAGAGTGTCTCATTATTGTGTCCAAATGAGGTAGAAGGCACTTGTATATATAGCCTTTCAAGGTGGTCCACTTTGCTTTAGGGCCGACCTTATGAAATTGTGCACATATAGGCTTTTCTTCATAAGTACAATTTCCCTTATCTGATTTGATTGATCTTTAGGACGATTTTGGTCCTCTCGAAAAGAGGAATTCAATGCAACCATTATCTCTATCAGGTGACTTGTCCAAAGTGGAATTTGGCCACATTTGCATATTTTTAACATGTACAACCTTGATTAGTCGTAAAGGATTGCAACTAGAAGACATTATCGACAAGGAAGGAGTGGCAAAAGCCGAATATCAAAGGAGTTTAAGAAAGAAAAACTCGCCACCTTTGACAGAGAGAATAAGAACGCTAAATGAGGCGAAGCCCTGGTTGGTAGGGATGAAGAAATACTTTAGAGTACACGAGTACTCTGAAAACATGAAAGACAATGTAGCATTTTTCAACTTAAAAGGTAAGGTTGATATATGGTGGGAGGACTTAAGCAATGTTATAAGACATTAGAGGAAAGGGGCTGTTGTGTGATGACTTTGAAAAGTATTTCCGGGAGAAGTACATGTTATAAAGGTATTATGATGGCAAGATCAAGGATTTTCACAAGCTCAAGTTGTGGCAACTTACTGCTAATGAGTCCACAAATAATTTTTTAGAACTACAGAGGTATGTACCTTACATCGAGGATGAGAAATTAAAGATTCAAAGGTACTTCAGTGGGTTACCTCAAGCATTAAGAGATAGGATTGAGTTCCATGAGCCCAAAACAATAGAGGATACTTTTCGGAAAAGTAGTTATTGTTATGAGCTATCCAAACATAAGACCGGGAATCATATTGATTGGAAGAGGAAGGATCAAAACAATTTCAAAGGGAAAGGCTCAAAACCCTTCATGCATAAGCAAATGAGGAAATGTGGTAAATTCACCACTATCGCCAAAGGTGAATTCCAACATACATATCCCACTAACAAAGATCAATCCTCTAAACTAGTAAGAGAAGAAACCGAGGTGTACAAAAAACACCACTTCAATTTAGGATATGTGGAGGAAACCACATGGGAAGGGATTGTCCTCAACCGCAGAAGTAGAATCACAACAGGCTATACAACATAGAAGAGGCAATGACAGTGAATGACGTGGCTTAGAGTATACCTCAAATTTATGTAGCGTTGGACAATTAGCAAGTGGATCATTACAACTCAATCATTGAGATGGAAGGTAAGATCATTAACCAATTAGTTTCAAATTTCAATTTTAATTGATCCAGGATCTAAGCTCATTTATATTAGCCCAAAAATTGTAGAAGATTTTACCATGCAAAAGAAAGAGCATACCAAGCCATGGCTGGTCTTGTTGGGCATAGGAGGCAAGAAGAAACTAATAGGGTTAGTAGAATCATGCCACCTAGAATTGGATGGCATGCCTACAACAATGAACCTCAACATCCTTTCGTTGGGTTCATATGATGTACTAATTGGTATGGATTGGTTGGTAGCCTGCAGGACCAAAGTGGACTGCTACAATAAATCATCGGTATGCCTTGATGATGAAGGTGAAAAAAGGACACTAAAAGGAAGAAAAAGGCTATTTTTGTGATAGGTTTCAACATTATAGGTAAAGAAATGTAGTCGGAAAGGGTGTACTTTGTTCATGATCTCAGTAAATAGTGTAGCAGAGGGCTGTAAAATTTAACTTGAGGGCCACCCCATTTTGTAGCAATTCAACGATGTATTTCGGGATGAAATACCAGGGTTACCACCTAAGAGAGAAATCAATTTATCTATTGAGCTAATTCCTGGTTCGGTGCTAGTTTCTAAGACACCATATAGCATGAGCACTCTTGTGTTGGTGGGGTTAAAGTTGCAACTAAAGTAGATGTTGGATAAGGGGTATATTAGACCCAGTGTATCACCTTGGGGAGCAATGACTCTATTTGTCGAGAAGAAGAATGGCATGTTACAACTTACAACCATGCTTCAACTACCATCAGTTGAACAAAGCATCAATAAAGAATAATTATCCACTACCAAGAATCAATGACTTATTTGACCAACTAAAAGGAGCTACTGTGTTTTTAAAAATTGATTTAAGGTCTAGCTATGACCAAGTCAGGCTTAAGGATGAAGACATGTGTAAGACTGCGTTTAGACATGCCTCTTCAATATTAATTACTAATTAACTAATCATTT
Source organism: Pinus taeda (assembly GCA_000404065.3). Lineage (NCBI taxonomy): Eukaryota > Viridiplantae > Streptophyta > Pinopsida > Pinales > Pinaceae > Pinus > Pinus taeda. Next base: position 130,128 of record APFE030762396.1, on the reverse strand, counting down.
ATTACAATTATCCTCATTATTATATTTTTATTATTTATATATATTTATTCGTAACATTGCCTTCCTCCTAAAAAAAGCTTTGTCCTCAAAGCTTGTTGATGCAAAATGCTTGATCTCTTTTTCGGTTTCGAATATCTTCTTGTCTCGGCACTGTCATCTTCGTTGATACAAGTTGATATGATCTTCTAAGTGACAAACTAAATTGTCGCACTAAGAAGGGATCAGACCACCCTAGATTAATCTTCTGTGGAATATTCTGATCACTGAATTTTGTTAACGAATTGTTATCATAGGACTGGATTGAGGTTATATCAATATTCTTTGGAACATCAGTTTGTTGTTTCTGTTCTGAATGGTCCTGATACGTAGCTTGGTTGAGTTGTCTACTCTCATGATTTGGATGTCGATAGGGAACTTTTTTGGTTTGACTTTACCTTATTAGGTGTGTGGAAATTTTTTGATTTCCTTCTGGTACTACAGTTGTTGATTTAGGTACATAATCTTTGTTTGGAATTTTCATAATCTAGATTATAACATGTGAGTTTGTTTTTCCTTCAACTGATTGATCCTCTTCTTGAGTTTTGCTATGGACTGGTTCAATATTTGTTTCTTTATCTTCAACTGGGGATGTTACGACTGGCGACTTCGATACTTCCTCTTGAATACAATGCTTTAACTTGTCTTTTAACAATTTCTTGTCCTTCTTAAGCTTTTTAATTTGTGTTAGTAATTTTTCGCAATGATCCTTAAGTCGCAAGATTTCTTCGTTTCTATTAGTAGTGATTTTGTCAATTTCATTTTGCATATTTTGTAATACTTTTTTTCCTTCTTGAAAACTTACTTTTGAAATATCTTGGATGTCTTCTAGTATTACTAAATTTGGCTTCACGGTGACATCCTGTAGTGTTATTCATTTCTTTTTGTAAGAAGATGTCAAAAACTTCTTTTTCGTATTCAGGATGAAGGAACCAAGGGTTTCCATCCAGGGTGAACCTAAAATAATGTCACCTTGATTGCTCCATAGGGTTTGAATTGAAAATTGTGATACGAATGTATAATTTCCAATGTTTAATTGTAAATTGGTTATGTCATATATTTTGTTGTTAAAACAGTGAAATTTTTCAATTATATTTAACTTGGGAATCACTAATTGGTTTGTGATTTTAGGTTTTATATAATTTTTATTTTCGGCTGGCGAGATAGCGATAGTAACATCTTTTCCCGCAATAGACCCTTTAATTCTAAATAGCACTAAGGCATAGTTATATTTAGTTTATGGAATTCTTTGAACCTTCATTTCCATATTAGGCTCCATTTTGCTTCTTTAGGGTTTTAAAAGTAACCTCTTCTTTTCTTTGAACCCTTAAAATAACTTTACTTAAATATTCTAAATTCTCCTTTAATAACTTGAAATTGACAATTGGCGCTTGGAACTAATTGGTATCTCCTTAGTTTCTTCATAAATTCAAATTCTTTAATTTTTATTTTTAATTTTTTTAAATACTCTATAAAAAGGATTTTTGTTTTTTGTTTTTTGTTTTGCCTTTTGACTCTATCAAATTAGTAATAAAATATTTGTCACTTAAATTTATAATTTGTAAAGCACAAGTTTTTTCCCCAAGTTGATGTGCCTACTCTCTAATGCGTATGACCCTCTTCACAACAGTCGTTACGAATAATAAGCTAATACAACTGGAATTGCACATTAATATGTTAATCTAACATTTATATGTTAATACGTTTTGGAATGGCATGTTTATACAGTGAACTTATGTGTCAGATATTTGATTGTCGGTTAAACCCTCCCAAAATATTCAATTTGAGGTGTTAAATTATTCTTCTGAGGTGTGATTTAACTGTCGTTAAATTTGTATTAACCCAAATTTATATGTGCACATTCGTCGCAACCCTTCTTGCATTGATGTTCTTTCATTTTAATGTTGACCCGAGTTCACAATATCTTTCTCGTTTTTGTTACAAGAAGTCACACTAATATGTAAAACGATGGCAATGTATCCGCCCAACAAAACTGTGGAGACAACGCAATAGTCAGCAATGAGACAAGATTTTTATGGTAACAAGAGCAGAGTTAGTAGCACGACGAATAGTGGAGAAGGTCGTGACTACGGATAGGCAGTGGTGGTCAGCAATGGCACGATGGTGTGCTGGTGTCGGTTGCAGCAGTGATTTGGTGCGGGTAGCTGAGTAATGCTCGAAACGAATGGTGATAATGACGACGGGTTGAGGTGGATGTCAAAAATCTTGGTGAAGGTTGCAGCAGTGATTTGGTGCGGGTCGCTGCGTAATGCTCAAAACAAATGGTGACAATGACGACGGGTTGAGGTGGATGTCGAAAATCTTGGTGAAGGTTGCGATGGTTGCAACGGCTGACGGTAAAAGTGAGAGAATTGTCAGACGGCGTTACGGATGCAGGTACGCTAGCCACAACAAAAACAAATTGTAATCGATGGCAGAGTAGATTGCAAATAGTAGCCGCTTGGACGGTAACAATGAGAGGTTGGGTTACTAGCTATGGCGGGTGGTCGGGCTGCACTGGCGGTGGTGCAACGGGCCATCATGGAAAATAGCCGAAAACCTTGTGTTTTATTTATTTTTAAATATATATGAATTTTGGTTTTGGTCTTTTTCAATTTTTATTTTTATTTTGTATATAACACTTTTTTAAAATTTTTTAAATTTTCTATCCTCATCGTTTTTTTTTTCACTTCTATATATATATATATACTTTTTATTTTTTTTTTAAATGGCCAAAGCCTTGATGGCGAGAGGGAGAAACTCCAAATTGTAGCGAAACACTTGAATCTTGACGACAATAACGTTGACGAGACCTTGATGGCCAATGGCCTAGACTGAAGAGCATGGCTTTGTGCAGCGGTGAAGCAGCCAGAGGATGGAATTGCTCTGATATCAAATGAAGCAAACAAAGTTCGTCTTCACGTTAAATACTCTAGAAGACTTGGAATATGTAGATCTCCATTAAGATACAAGATTATATATTAAATGTATAAATAAGAATGATGATACAAATGCGAGTGAGGGGCCTGCTTATATACTAGGCAGTGCCTCTTCATGGAAGGTCATGTCCCATTTAGACATGCCTCTTCAATATTAATTACCAATTAACTAATCGTTATTTCAATTATCCTCATTATTTATATTTATATTATTTGTATATATTTATTCGTAACACAAAGATCAACTCAAAGGGATTGGTCATGTTTCGACCTTAATAAATTGACACAACACGATACAAGATCTAGGATGCCTATAGGGCCTCACATATTTGTTACATGGTTTTTGACGTGTGACCTTGGGCTTGCAATGGTGCAAAAAATGCTGCATGAATGTATTGGTAACCGTGCTAGTATAAGGGTTAACATTTCACTAAATCCTAAGTTGCATGAATAGAAGAAAATATATGGATATGCTATTAGGAATGGCAACCTTTTTTAGAAAATCATGATATGACATGGCTTGGATATGTTAAATACACATAAAATTTTTCCATAGAAAATTTCAGTGGAAACCCTCCAAGTACATCCCTATGATCCACAAATGGTAAATGGGGTCAACCATTGGCGTTGACTATATGACACCTAACCCAAAGTGAATCGAGAGAGTTGAACCTGTGACCTCCTAACTCTGAGAGGTTATTGATTTGTTATAATTTAGTGTTACCATTCCTTCTGATTTTTTTTCCAAATTTCCTTTTTTTCAGTTTAGTGACCCAGACATCTGTTGAAATGATTGAAACATTGGCTGAGATGAGTGATATGCAGGTTGTAATGTTGATACAACATTTTGGAAATCTGAAATGTCATTGAAATGTTTCAACTTCGTGTGTTTCAGAGGTGTTTTTTGAAACCTGATTTGAGAAACACACCCTGATCTCAGGGCTGCACTGGGTAACATTAACTTCTATCAACTTGGGTATCAGTCCTAAGAGTTAGCTATTATGCCATAATCACTCAGGACTTGCTTTCAACTTCATCCCTTTTTAGGGCATGCTATTTGGGTGGGGCCGGAGCACAATAAGAACTTGAACCATGGTAGGATGGCTTAATACTTCATCAAAGTCACCAGTGAACCAAGGTCCTGCTGACATCTCATGGAACATAGCTATGAAAATACAAAGACACGTATGAGCTTAAGATTGAGAAAGTGGTAGATCATGGATACTTCCTTTAAAATGCAAATATTCAGTACCATATAGAAATTCTGGAAGAGATATTGCTTTATTTTTATGACAGCTATTACACAGACCGGCAGAAACATGTCTTGGTATGAGGAAAATATGTTTTTGGGTTTAGATGCATAAGATGCCTTGTAATTTAACAATAAATACTAATGAAAAGCAGTTGCAATGACATTTTGTTCTTTACTAATTTCACCAAAGGCTTTTGTTATAGCCTTAGGAATTGTGACAGAGAAAACTGAGCTTAGCTATCCCAACATGGCAGGTCTTAAAATAGCATAAATAAAAATTGAAATTTGTTTACCAGTTCTTTATATGATAAAAGGATAGATTGAGGCAAGCACAAAGTTCAAACACATTTCAGTTATAATACTCTAGGGTTCTCATCTGGAGAATTGGCTGTCTTTTGTATCAAGATATGGGAGACAGTTGCTTGGATAATCCTAGATTTGTTTTCTCTTTGGATGTAATTATGCTGCCAGCTATATCCTATATCGTAGGATCTGTTCAATAATTTTATGCTATGCTGTTTTATATTCTGACTACATCTCAAATTTGCAGTCAAGTCGTATATTTTTTTATATTCTGATTTCTCTCTCTATCGTCAGGTTTGTTATTTGTTTTGCAGCTGCCATTATTTCATACCATTGGTTGCAAAAGGCCATATTTTGGAATTTGTGCTGGGATTTTTAGAAGTAGTGTTAGAATTTTATATCTTGTAATACTACTCTGATAATTTGGTTTAATTAGCAGCTAATTTTCATAAAAATGCTGGTTTTAAGCCAATAGAAATTTGCTTGTCTGACAACGATTAATTTCTACCTTGCACTGTGCAGTGTCACTGAAGCCTGAGCTTTTTGAGGGCATGCGGTTTGACTTCACGAAGCCTCTCAATCAGAAGTCTTCTCTTACCCATAGGCAGTTGCTTGATCCTTGTCATGTTTTCATTATCAGTTTTTCCTTTGTTAGAAGAGGAAATTCTGTCTCATTAGTTTTCTTGGAACTTCTAGTGGTACTTTTGATTGGATATTCTTGTTTTTTCAGTGTATTCATGGGTTCTATGGAAGTTCCTTCACAGTCATCAGATATAATCAAGATTCCTAGTGCACATTATGAGTTCGGTGCAAACTTCTTGGATCCAAAGGTTGATTGTCAGGATCATGCTTCATATTTCCTCATTTGTTTATTCTGAAGCTGGAATGGATCTTGTGTGAGGAGATTAACTACTTTTCTGGAAATGTGAACTTGGACAGGAATTTGAGCAGAGCTACTTTTACCATTATTGCCAATTTTGTAGGAAAATGATAACAAATTATTCTCTTCAAATTTTCAGTTAATGATTGTGGGACGAATACTGACTGATGGGAGGTTGAATGCAAGAGTTAAGGCTGATTTGACTGATAATCTAACTTTCAAAATAAATGCGCAGGTTGCTCTTGATGTCATGCCTCTTTCAAGTTTCAATTATTACTGTAACATTTTGATTTCTTTTCAGTATGTGATTTGCTTCTTTTAAGTTTTTTGCCCTTTCTATTTCCTGTGTATCTGTAATACCACACACACACATATATGAAGCGGAATTTTTTTATTATAATGCTATAGAGATGGAAATAGTAAGAGACATGATATTTAATCATCAGAGTTGTTGCTGATTGATCCTGATCATATTTTGTACAGATTACCAATGAGCCACATTTCTCTCAGGGGATGTTCAACTTTGATTACAAGGTAAATGTGTAGTGTTGTAAACCGTGGATTTTAGATTAGAGGGTAAAAGTAAATTTAGGTCCCATAATAGATAACAGGCAGGTTGCAGTTATATATGTGCATATGAAATGCTGCAAGAGGTCCATATATCTTGGTGTTTCATTCTAATTTACTGCAAGTCTGCACCATATTGGCAAGCAAGGATGATCAAAGCATGATGATCTTGTGATTATGTAGATAAGAATTTGTCTTCTAGCAGAAAATATACCTTGCATTCTGATTCAGCATTCTTTGAAATATTGTCTGAGCTGTTTTTGTAAATTCATGCGGTAATATGATAGTTGAAGCTGGATATTTATCCTTAACAAAGTCTGGTATTTTAGAGTCTAGACACGGCATTGACAGCAATGTCCAATAGCGTGTTTGCTCCCACAATTGGTTTGTTCAGCATGGAAGGCAGATAAAAGATTCATTAGTCTCTTGGAGTCAAACAAGCTGGAATAATATATTTATATTTAAAATGTACACTGTATAGGTAACAACAAAGTCAAAAGACGAAGAAAGAGTTCTACACATATAAGAATGCTGATCACTTCTACAATGCGTTTATGGTTTCTGACTACTTAGTCTGTCTCCATTCTCTACTAAACATTCATCTATCTCTGATTGAAGGGTGTGAGATATGTAAACTTCATTGTCTCCGTTTGGATGCTGAGAGCTGTGAAATATAAATGTTTTTATCTGCCTAGTAATTGCTTTTCTTCACTGTCATAGAACACTTTGTGTCTCAAATTTCAATTTAGTGGATTGTTGATAACTAACATGAAAGAATTCCTAGGAGATGTTAAAATGCATAAAGAAAGGTTGGCCTAAAATGACCAAATTTTCCGGTCTGTTTAAGAGTTGTTTCACTCTTCAGATGAACCCAACTTTGGGTATTCTCAGCTTACTTGGTTAATAGAGAGTGGTTTGTACCTGTTGTGTGTAACTTCCCATTTCTTGATTTTGGTACTTTTAAGGCTAGGCAATATTTTGGTCCTTTTACATAGTCCTGGAGAAAGTTCTACGTTACTGGGGGAACTGTAACCAATCTGCAATACCTTTGGACTCAATTTCAGTTTGTCCACAATATTTGAATCAATGTCATAAATAGTATCTATTCCTTCTCTGAAACTCTCCAAGAAAGGCCTTGAAAGTAAGGAGTTGAAGACTTAGGGTTCTTAGATATGCAATTATAATAAGTGTTCATAAGATCAAGGCTCCAAATGATGGGATAGGACCTCTCAAAGATGCTCTATGTGATGTTTTAACACTTCCAAGGGGTTCTTCACTTCCTTTGAGAGACCAAGGAAAGACTTGCACTAGACCTAGGGTTTTAGAATAATTGTTTGAAGAAATACTTCCAAGGTACTCACAAGGTCAAGGCAAGGGAGAAGAAAGGGCTTCTTATCATTTATTCCAATGAATACTAAGCTCATACAACCCTCAAAGAAGTCCCCAAGGTGAGAGAGAAAGAGCTAGGCTTTCCCTCTTGGAGTAGCAACTAGGGCAAGAAATTTTATGGATGAAACTTGGGTGGATGCCCACCAAACTTAGAGCATAGGTAGCCTAGACCCTGAGCTTGATGTTTGCACCCTCAGAGTCCCGAAAAATAAGCTCCCTAAAATTTCCCTGCAAGCCCTAGATTTCCACCCTACCTTTAGGGGACCGAATTTTAGGAGGCAAAAATATGGAGAAAAGAGAAGTTGATCACCAAACTTCTTTGACTAGTGCCTAGTCCTTTGGTTTATGGAGTCTAAGACGATTCTTAATTGGTTGAAATCGTCCTTAAGGAGGCTAAAGGATGATGCCCTAACTATCAACCTTTAACATTTACCCACTCAAGATTTATGGAGTTTTATGGAAAAAAGACAAAATCTCATCCACTAGGAACATTCATCATTTGCCATACAATGAGTATCATATGCAATTGCCAACCAAAAAGATTTCCAAAAATGATTTTCAATTATTAGGGCACAATAACATTAACCTAGTTGCATCAATTCCATACATTAGACATTTTTTCAAGAAAGTATTCAACAAGAAGCACTTGCAAGATGACAATATGATATATCCAACCACAAATCATGAGATAGCTCCACAAGAGATTGAAAATTTCAGCTCCAAATGTCAAAATGCATCGAAGAACCTCCAATAGCTTCCAAAGAAAAAGTGTGAGTTCTTTTACAAGAGAAGAATCCAAGTGATGATGATGCTTCTTCACAATGAGAGCGAGTTCTATTTATATGAGACTTTTAGAGGTTTAATTCCTATTCTAAAGCCCCTAACATTATTTTGATGTGCAAAAATAAGGCCTTTGTGACCTATTAGGATAAGGAAGAAGGCCAAGTTCCTCAACATGAATTGGAAATTGGAGCTTCCTGTAAAGAATGAATGGGGTCCCATCAGGCTGTGGGATAGTGGCGTAAGATAAGTCCATTTGAAGTTGACCACCTACAGTTGCACACCATTTTCTAGACAACATTCCCCACAGATCAGGTATATCGATAACCACAATGCCCATAAGCAAGGATATGTCTTCATTTAAGGCCAAAGCTACTTTAAGGTCCTTGATGAGGCCCTCAATGGGAATGGATCTAGAGTCAAAGCCACATACATTCTTATACTTTCGGGTGATACTTAACTTGAGTTGTTTGATGACCTGTAGTGGCATGATAATGGTGGAAGATCCTGAATCCTGTTAGTTTTTGGTAGTGTTGTCGCACAAAGCGTCTAGGCACCGCGACAACGCTCAGAGTAAGGGTTGTGACTCTAATCCTTACTCACTCCGTTTAGACTCTCTCCTAGATAAGTCAAGGGGGGTAGTCCCTAAGGTGAATGGATGAGGGTAGCCTGTGGAACACGGGCTCTAGGAGATTTTAACGATGAACAACTTGATGAATTTAAAATAAGTCTTGGTCAATTGAGATAGATAGACCCAATCACAAGATAAAACTGACTACAGACCAGTGCCTTTAATTTGAATTAACCAAAGACTGAATAAATGACAAGTCACCGAGAGCAGTTTATAAATGTGTGACGAATAGTGACAATCATACGAAAATTAACTTCTAAGCAATGATTCTAGATTAAAAATGATTTTCTTCAATAACCCAGATCTAGAATTAATTAACTTTCTCCTATAGCCAATATGATTTAAAAAATTTATCGCACCTTGACCATAGAAAAATCATGAAAATTTAAGATTTTGCACATAGAACCAAAAAATACCAAGGAAATTTAAATTTGCGTCTTAATTGTTCCTTAGACAACTAATCGAACAAAGAAATCGAAATGAAAGGGTTAATAAATTAAAATTTTAATGGGCCATAGGCCATATTAAAATTTTTAATGTAAATGCGTGAATCCCTTTAATTTATTTCTTTTAATTCAATTCCTTAGTCAGAAGATTTTTTTTTTTTAGATTTTTTAAATGTCTTAGATGTTTTTAGATTTTTAGAATTTTTAATATTTTAGATTTTTTAATTTTTTTTAGATTTATGATTTTTTAAATATTTAAAATGTTTCAGATTTAAAAGTTTTTAGATATTTTATGTTTTCTCTTAAAGTGTTTTGAATGTGAATAAAAATAAAAATCAAAATCATAAAAAAGAAATTAAAAAAAAAATGTAAAACAAAATAAAATCGAAAAAAAGAAGGAAAATTGATACTTATACTAAAAATGAAATTAAACAAAGCTTCAAAACAAAAATGAAATCAGGCTATTAAAAAAATTACTAAATTAAACCCTAACTAAAACCCAAAAACCGAATACAAAACAAGTGAAAAAAAAAGTCGAAAGTGTTTTGAGTTTCGCTGTTGCAGGTTCGACGATGGATGAGAGACAGTAGAAGATCGACGACGAATGTAGGAAAGGAATGGCAGCGGGCTAAGAGACTATAGGTGTGGCAGCGGAGGAGAGGTGGAGTTGGATTGATAGGCCGACGGATTGAAGGAAAGACACTGTTGCTGCGGACGGGGAGCAAGGCAGGTTTCTATGGTAGCGTATGGTGAGCTGCAACGATGGGTGAGGAGAAACCGCAGAACTGAGGGCGAGGTGAGGGAGCAGTGAGGAAAGGGAAGAGAAGACGCGTAGGGAGAAGCTGCAGGCTGAGGAGCGATGGAGCATAAAGTATCTGTGGGAGGTTGTTTGGAACACAGATCGATGGAGGAGTTGTGGGATGGACGAAGCAGGGACACAGAGAGAAGAGGAATCCGTAGATTTGTGGAGAATGCAGGCATCAACGAAAGGTTGTGGGCCTAAAAAAAATTTCGAATTTTTCCTGCAGCAGAGAAATTGAAAACCCCAGACAACAAACAGGTAGCCAAAGAACCAAAAAGAAATTTCCAGATGAAGATCTTATGCCTCTGCGTAAGGTTTATTAGTGAAACCCTATTTTTAATTATTTCCAGATTTAAAATGAAATTTAAATTTAAACCCTTGGACTGCACAAAAAAATTTGAATAATATCCCTGGAAGATCACGTTGGCAAACCTCAGAGATCTAGATCTTACCCTTAGGGCCTAGATCTGGACTCTACACAGATTTATTCCTTAGATCTATAGCTGCAAGCAACAAGAAACACCCAAACAACATCTACAATGATAAAACTAAGATCCAGAAAAGTCAGAGAATAAAAAAATAATTTACAAATCTATGCATAGGAATGATAGATCTATCGGATCTGAGGAGTGTGAGTCCAACTCCGCTCCCAGATCTGATAATCTAAGGCTCTCAACAACCAGATCTATCAATTTTGCGTGTAAAAAATTATTTTTTTTGAATTTTAAAGGAGTTGCTTAGCTCAAAACCCTTCATGTATCACCAATAAAAAATCTTATGATAAGCCCGAGATCAAATTAAGTTGGGCTCTTCAGAAAACACGGATCAAGAGTTGGCTGGTCAACTTGAAAACTTCTCTGAATGCCCGATGATCTAAAAATGAAGAATTTCCTGCGAAACTCAATCCAGCCATCAAAATAGCGCGAGAAAACGATAATAAAATTAAGATAGATAGAGATACTTGCTACTACATTCAAAATTTAAATTATCACTTAAACCTGAGCGATTGAGCAAGATACCTGTACTCAAATCACTTTTCAGAAGCTATTATCAATGGCAAAAAAAATTTACACATGAAAAATGACACGTCTTATAGTATTTCCATGAAGAGTAACACCGACGAAGATTAACCCCAAAGTCTTTCTTTATTATCTGAATAAAAATTATACAAGAGCTTTTCACTTAGCACACGATTCAGAGGTCGAATGAATGGACTGACAAATGACTTCCTATTTAAAGATAAATCCTCCAACAGCTGGTTTAAGTGATCCTCATCAAAGCAATCTCGACCGTTGATGAGGATCAAAATTTCTTTTAATCTCATCCGTCGAAATTTTAAATTCTTGAGGAAATTCGATTTTTTCATTTAAATGCATTTTAATTAATTCAAAAATTAAAATTTTGAATTAATTTCCTCAAAACTTTGACTTTGACTTAACCCCAGAGATCAAAGGCTTAAAATTTATCAAAATAATTAATTTACCTTAGTCCTTGGACCTCTTAAAATTTAATTTTTAAGGATCGACAAATTTTGCCTTAGGAGAATTTAAATTTACCTAGGACCTAGAATTAATTAAATTTCTGGCTTAGGATTTAATTAATTTTTGGCCAGAAAATTTAATTAATTAACCTATGAAGGGATAGATTGATTTTCCAACTCTCAAGACACTTTACATCATAATTTTCATATTTTTTATATCTCCAAGGGGAAAAACCCATCTGCAAAAGACCCTCACAGACTACCCATTTCCGCGACACAAATATAATCCAGTAGACCAAGCAATTTGTAATAAAATAACATAACCCAATAGTTAGGATTATTCCCAAATCACTTTTACATGGACTCGATCTAGAACAGTAGGACTCACTTAAGATCCCCGTGACAAAATCCATTCCGGCTTTGGGGTAAGATTGAAGGAAAACTCTGTCGACTATTCGAGAATGGATCGGTGAGACAAAAATCCTCCCGAAATGTAGATCGTCACCAGAAAAGTAGGTTTACCTAGGCAATTACATACATGACATGGATCTGCTGAGATTATTTACATCATATACATGCATAATGGGTTTACATTATAAAATAATGATCAGGCTGATGATGATATCTGGACGACACAGACACATTGATCAAGCACTATCCCTTTTGCGAAAAATGGGGTGTACTGCTATGGGTCTTTGACACATAGTGGTCAACATGTAGCATAGGAAGTGTTCTAGCCTTGAAAATTGGTGGAGAGGCTAAGGCACATGAGTTCTAAAAAACTCATAAACCATTTGGTGAAATTCCAACTGGATTGCATTTTATTAAAATAATTAATATTTTTTATGGGGTTCCTAAGTCTAAACCTGGGAAATTAAAATATTAATGAGTATTAATCAAAATATGGGTGAGAATGGTCTAGAAGGTGGATCAAGTCATGTTTTAATCTTAGTCGTTGATTAGAGACTTAATCCCCACTGTTGAAGACTCAACAGGAAAAAGTATAAAATGGAGGATGGGGTTCATTTGGAAACACACACGGAGAGAATGAATTGATCAAGAATTCGATTCTTAGGGCAGTGTTTGCTAAGGATTTCGAATTAAGTGATCATTCTGGACTAGAGGGGCAATGAGAATCCGGGAGGACTTTTCGGAGAATACTGATAGAGAGGCGGAAAGAGCTTGCAGAGAGACAACGCAGTAGCCAGGAGAGCTGACGCTGGGCCACTCTGGGCCCACGCAGCCTTGACGTAGAGCAGAAAATCTGCCTGTCACGGAACAGTCGGAACTGCTGGAACAACTAGGATAGCTGACGCAGAGGGCAGAAAAGATGACGTAGGGCTGATGCAGGGCCTACCCAGGGCCAGCATAGAAATCACCGGGGTTAGTCAGTCTTGTGTCGGATTAGCCAGAATTATGCCGGGTGAAGTGAGGTAAAACTCACTCAAATTTTCCGCTAATATTTTTCTCTGTAAAGGATTGCTAGATGAGCATCCTAGATTTGTATTCAGATATTCTTTTGCATAATAATAAAACCCTCAGAGCTGCTGCACTGGTTTTCTCGCATTAGGTTTTCCCGGGGACTATTGTGTCCAAAAATAAGTGTGTCCTATGTATCTTGTTCTTTGCTCTGTTTTATGTTTCATGAGATCAAATATTTAATTAGTGTAGGCTGCAGAAGTAGTTTGCTTCAGTATTTAGAAGAATAACTTGATGAATGTAATTTAAAAAGCAAGTAGGTGAAGTAGATTCAAATTTGGTGTAGTAGGGATTCCTTGAGGATTAGAAAATTTCACATGGTATCAAAGCATTGATTTTGAAACAGGAAGAGTAGATCCAGTGTTGAGCACTGGGGCCAAAAGCTACATTTGGCTGCAATTTGAATCCCCTTGAACGGATTGCGCAATCCTTGCCGAGAAGTTGATTCGAGGAAATCTTTCTCTAAGTGAGTCGACAGAGGTACGATTTCCGAATTGTGAGCTTGCAGAGGTAGAGGGAGTGACACAGAGCCTCAGCGTAGTGCTTGAAGGGCGCAATTCTGTCGAGGCATAAATCTGTTGGAAAAGAACGAAGACACGTAGAAGGGGAATTTTCTCCTTAGAGAACTTTTTGCCAGAAAGTTCGAATTTCTCACTTGTTGGGCAGTTGTGCTAAGCAGTGACTAGAGGAGTTAGTTCGACAGTTGGGTGAGATGGCATCGCATGGGTTCAGAGATCAGGACAGGTTGGACAGAGCCTCCAACTATGTCATATGGAAGACTAGAATCTTGGCTGTTCTGGAGGAATATGATCTCAAGGCCTACGTCAAAAGTGTTGTAGCTGTTCCTGCTGACAACAATCAAAGGAAGAAGTACAAGGCTGAGCAGGGGAAGGCAAAGAGGCTGATTCTCGATGGAGTTCGAGCTCATGTGGTCTCACACTTACAGGGCAAGGATACAACCCAAGAGATGTGGGAAGCCTTGTCTTCTCCGTATGAAGGCTCTTTCGAATAGTGGAAGATTTATTTGGAGCAGAAGTTGCAGTAGAATTTGATGCAAAAGGGAGAAGGGGTTAACTTCTATCTTCAACGTCTTTAGGACACTAGAGACAAGCTTGTAGCAGTGGGGTCCACTCCTCTGTCAACTGCGATGGTGAGGATAGCCTTGAATGGAGTCTTGGATGAATGGCAAGTCTTCGTCCAAAGTATATTGGGCAGGGAAAGACTACCTTCATGGGAGGAGATGTGGGCGGCTCTACAATAGGAGGAATTAAGGAGGGACCTAGTGAAGGTCAACCTCAATGGCAGCAGTGGGAGTGGCATAAAGACAAAGGAGGAGGAGGAGAATGCAGCGCTAGCATCAAAGGGACAACAGATGCAGAAGCGGAAGAAGGAAATTTTGAAGGTGAAATGTTTTAGATGTGGCAAGATGGGTCACTTGGCATCCCAATGCCCTTTGAAACAAAAGGATAAGGTTGAGAAGCATGATGCTAAGGTTGTGGCTGCAAAGATTGACGAGGAAGAGTATGCCATGAGTGCCCACACATCTCTAGGAGGGAGATGGAGTGATATTGGGTTGTGGTCGGAGGATTACATGTGGGCAGGATCCTTGAGGAGTCCACCTCTTGGTTCGATTCCTTGCTACGGGAGCCCAAGATTTAGCAGTAGTGAGATGGACTTGGTGTTAGATGACGTAGTGGATTGTTTGGAGGACAGATGCCGTAGCTGGAGAGGAGAGGCTGATCAATGCAGAGTAAGGTTGGCAGTAGTGCAGTTGGCATAGTGCAGAAGTCAGCAAGTTATGGAGAAGATTCAAAGGGTCAGAGATTAGTAGCAGTCAGATTCCAACATTCATGGTATTATGCTGAACACAGTTAAGTTCAATTATTTTTGAATGTTTTTTAGCTGCTTCTATCAACAATTGAGTTGCAGTACGGATAACAGTGATAGTGATAGCAGCATAGCAGATGCAGCGTTTGAGAGGGAGCTGTAATACAGATGAAGCAGTGGCAGTGACAATGTCATGGGCAACAGTACAGTAGCAACAACAACACAGTGTTGGTGGCAACAACAATGCGGAAAGGAGGTGCTTCAGAAGCAGAGTAGCATGTAGTTGGACATTGTTGCTAGAGCACTTTTCTCGCTAAGAGGGAGTGTTAGTTTTTGGTAGCATCGAAAGTGCTATAGCCTTGAAAATTGGTGAAGAGGCTAAGGCACATGAGTTTCAAAGAACCCATGAACCGTTTGGTGAAATTCCACTCGGATTGTATTTTATTAAAGTAATTAATATTTTTAATGGGGTTCTTAAGTCTAAACTTAGGGAAATTAAAATATTAATGGGTCTTACTCAAAATATGGGCAAGAATGATTTAAAAGGTAGATTAAGTCATGTTTTAATCCTAGCCATTGATTAGACACTCAATATCGGTCGTTGAAGACTCAACAGGAAAAGTATAAAATGGAGGCTTGGGGTTCATTTGCAAACACACGCGGGGAGAACGAATTGATCAAGAATTTGATTCCTAGGGAAGGGTTTGCTAAGGATTTCGAATTAAGTGACCATTCTGCGGCAGAGGGGCAGTGAGAATCTTGGAGAAGGATTTTCCGGAGAATACTGACAGAGAGGCAGAGGAGCTTGAAGAGAGGCAGCGGAGTTGCTAGGAGAGCTGACGATGGGCCAGTCTGGGCCCATGCAACCTTGACACAGAGCCAGAAGGGCTAGCATAGAGCAGAAAAGCTGCCCGTGACATAGAAGTTGAATTTGCTAGGAATAGCCAGAATTGTCGAAACAACCGAGATAGTTGACATTGAGGGCAGAAGAGGTGACGCAGGGCCTACGGAGAACCAGCGTAGAAATAATCGAGGTTAGCCAGTCTTGTGTTGAATCAGCCGAAATTATGCGGGTGAAGTGAGTTAAAACTCAGTCATATTTTCCGCCAATATTTTTTCTCTATAAAGGATTGCTAGATGAGCATCTTAGATTTGTGTTCAGATATTTCTCCTGCATAATAATAAAACCCTTAGAGGTGTTGCACCCATTTTCCCGCATTAGGTTTTTCTGGGGACTATTGTGTCCAAAAATAAGTGTGTCCTATGTATTTTGTTCTTTGCTTAGTTTTCTGTTTCATGAGATCAAATATTTAATTAGTGTAGGCTGCAGAAGTAATTTACTTCAGCATTCAAAAGAATAACTTGATGAATGTAATTTAAAAATCAAGTATGTGAAGTAGATTCATATTTGCTGTAGTAGGGGTTACTTGAGGATTAGGAATTTTCACAAATCCAACATACAATTGTGGAAGAGGTCATTATGGTCAAGGTTAATAAAAATGGTTCGTGGCCATGATTGGTTTTAGTGAAATGGATGTTTTGCAACATAATAGGTGGGTCTTCTTCATCAAGCCCTAAAACATTTTTCACTCGCCATCTTTGGGCTGGGATCTTCATAATCTCCTTTATGGGAACCTGCATGCTAATTTTACCCACAACAACACCCGCATCAATTTCTAATTCTATTTCTTTGCCTTTGTGTTTGTGCTTGGGCTTCCCTCTGGGAGGATCCTTTTTGGTGTTTTTCTTTTTAGGGGGATCCTTCTTTGGGGGTTCCTTAGGAGGAGGGCCCTTCCCCTTTGATGTGTTAGATATTGAGGAGATTCTTTATCATTCTTCCTAAAATATTGCAACCCCTTAAATTTTCCACTATCCTCATTCTTTAGTATAGATTCATGTTGTTCTTCCTTAAGCTTTACTTCATTGATTTGAGGATGCATATATGTGCCACCTAACATAACAATAAAAGCTTGGGATTCATCGACCACATTCATTTGCTCGCCACCCTCCTCTTCTTCACTCTCTTTGCTAGCACTATCACTTTGATAATCCTCGAAAGATGAGTCTTCTTCTCCTACCACATTGGTTGGAGCTAAAGTATTTGGGACATTTGGTGGACGCTGCTTGCCTTCCTCATTATGTTTCTTCACAAAGGGCTTGTTGAAGCATAAAAACTTATGCTGAATTATGAAGATTTGATAGCTTGTAGACTTGATTATAAAAATACACAGAGGTATTTAAAATAATAATTTATTAATATATATAAAATGCATAAGATGATTTGAATTTACAATGAGGACCGTGCTTTTATACCTTAGCAGGTGACCTTTCGTGAATGGGCATGTCTTTTAGACATGCCTTTTCACTTAATTTAATGACCATTTAACCTAAATAATATTTAATTATTTAATATTAATATTTATTTTATTTTATCTAATTGTTATGAATTATAGTCATAACATAGCCTCTTCCTTCGGAAGCTTTGTCCTCAAAGCTTTAATGGTGGGAATTTTCTTTGCGGTGGTTGTCTTCTCGGCATATAATTTGGGCATCGTTCATCATGTAGCTCATCACTAATATTACTCTTGATTAATTTTTTTTTTTTAATACTGATTTTTTTTTTTTGACAAGTCTAATATAATATATATATATATATATATATATATATATATATATATTTTTTTTTTTTCAAATTTTAAAATATTATATATATATATTTTTTTTTTGTAGGCTAAGGTGTTACTCTTTTCTTTCTATTTCTTCAAATCAAAAATGTACATCAAAATGGGTGATGCCTTCCACTCGCCCACTTGGGGAAACCGAGTGTTTCAGCCACCTGAAGTTCTTAACCGCCGACCAAAAATAAAAGGACCATAGTCTGTTTATCCAGGCTAAATACACTAGACAGTCTTTCAAGTTTCTGATTCTACGGGCATGCATATAACTGCTATCTATCGCTAAACTTTGAACCTTGCCTACCTTATCTATATTATGCATATTCATCAAAAGGAAAACATAACTAGAATTACTCAGCTGCTGCCTCTGGACGCTGGGTAGTCTCCTTGTTGCCATGCTGCTTTCCTTCTTTTAGCATCTGCTGAATCTCATCCAGCTTTTTCTCCTGCATCTCCAAGGTGATCTGAATAATGCGAAGCTCCCTCCTCAAATTTGGGACTCCCTGCGCCAATTCTGCCATCTCAGTTGCTGCTTGCTCCAGGGCCTTAGCCAATAACCTCTTCATTACCCAGTAGATATGGAGGGACTATTTAAACATTGACATTCTGCCTCTAGTGTTACCAGGGTCATGGATAAGAAATTCCCAGTCTTCCATTTCAGAATCCGACTGAGCTTGAATGGCTTCCTCCTCCATGTTCTGAATAATTCTCCTAATTCTAGGGCATGTATTCTGAGTATAAGCCCTCTCAGCTTGCTGGACTTTCTTCTCCATCGTCTGTCTCATCCTTCTTCCTGGTCTCCTCCTCTGTTCGCGTCTTCCTCCCCTTACTCCTTGGGCTCTGATCGCTCCGCTACCTCTCCAATTGCTTGGTTCCAGCTCGCTTTCCGCTTGCCTGCTTTCCCGCTGACGACCTCTGTGCTTAACCCTTCTTCCTCGCCGGCTCCGTTGATCATCACTGATTTGCTGTTGCTCCCATTCATCTTCGCTTCTATTTCGCCCGCCAGCTGCTTGTCTGTCTGCATCCTCCTCAGAGTCGTCGAAGATCTCGTATATCTCTTCCACTTTCTCCTCTTTTATAACCTATTTGCCTTTCCTGTCTCTTTCTCTGCCGCGCTCAACCTCCATTTCTTCGGCAATCCTGGCTCGTTTCCTGGTCTCCATAGTATACTTCGCCGGGAATCGGTTTAGCTTCTCTCTGGAACTGCTCGCCGTCTCTGCTCCTCCTATCCCTCTGTGGGTTTTAATACGTAATTCTATATATATATATATATAATTGTTCAAATGGCATGACCAAAGTCCAAATGGCACGACCACATGTAAATTGATTTGTTGTATTGTATGATCTAGCGTACACAAGTACACTGATTCGGTATGACCCATTCCCCCCCTTTTTTTATTTACAGTGAATGTGTAGGAAAAAATGGAATTGTTGACTGAGTTGCCGGTTCGTGCTTTCCATAGCACGTCATTTCCAGTGTATGAGCGTGGTCAGCAAACGCTTTGGGTGGTGACGGTGTGGATAGCAAGGTAACGTGGAGAAGAGAGACTGAACAGGCAACGACAGACCACGCATACTCAACAAAAAGGTGACGGTAGATTGAAGCGTGTTTTGGCAGCGTGGCCGGGGAGTGGATGAGGATGCAGGTGGAAATGCTCCAGATTAGGAAGCCTCGACAGCAGGTTGAACAGAGGAACAATAATCCTTTTTCCCGTTGGAAATACAGACCCAAAATCAAGGGTAAGTACTTTGAGTGATCTGTTCCCACTAATTCAAGAAATCTGTTCTCAGAGAGTGTTGGCGGAATTCTTCATTCTATGCTTTGATCTCTCGTACAAGCAATACAAGGATTTGGACTTTGACATATTTGGATCACGTTCCAGATAGGCAATTATGTCCCTAACGGTTATACTTCCAGATGAAGATGCTGCATTCGATGTCTCTGCAATAAGGCGCTTGATAAGTAATAGATCTACAATAGAAGGATGATAGATCGTTTCAATAGGTACTGGAGGCATCACATCTGTCCTTCGTGCAAATCTTATTATGACATGCTTGTCCGCTATTACTGAAATGTATTGGAATAGAAACTGAGCATATGGTGTTATTACAGCCATTTGGCGCATATATTGTATTATCTTTGAACAATAAGCTGTCCAATTTCCTTCAATTGTAACTTGAATTTTTGCTCCATTCCATCTATCATTGTTGTCCCGCTTTTCATGTACATGAACATGAGGAATATTTTTATGAATATCAATATCAAGCCTACAAAATGAAATGTAATTGTGGCCTTACATTGCTGAATAAATGTCTATTGGAAGTCCAGTACTCATCTTGGACCATATCAACGCCATCCTTGCACCTAGTCCAAATTTTCCACGAGTTTGTTTCAACCCATACTTTGTTCCAGAAAGCACTCTTCCAAGCATATTTGGGATGTCATCGTGTGGCATTCCCTTTCCATTATCCTTACAAGTCACTCCGAAAAATGATGTCTCGCCCCGAGCTTTCTGACTCTTTGTAGTGGACATCTCTTTAGGCTTCTTCCCAAGTGCAGCGATCTTTGCCAACTTCTCTTGTTCACGAACTTCTTTAGCTAAACGTTTCTCACGAGCCTTCTCAGATTCAAAATCACCATACAATGCTGCATCCACCCGCTCCCGATCTTTTAACCCAATCGTGGTATTAAAAGTGGACTTAGTAATCTCCTCTATAATCACTTTAATTGCCGGAAGTTCGCCAACGGACTCAGTAGAATCAAGTGCATTCTCCACAAGCTCGCGCACCATCGTATAAAGGCTCTTGCCCGAGTTATCAAAACCAGTAATGTTTTTGTTTTTTGCGAAGAATTCTGCAGGGGACTTTTGTGTAAGAACGCTTTCTTTGCCTTTAGCAGGAGTTTTAGGCTTTGCCTTCTTTTTCTGCTTGGGCTCAACTGGATTGCCGCCGCTTTCTTTTGAGTCCATTTTTGCTACTTCTTCTTTACTTTCAACATCAACTTCATTTGGATCATCATCTTGATTTGCATTAGCTTCATCTGAATCATTATCGAGATCATTTTCCTTTCAAGCTTCTTTAACTTTTGGAATTGACTTTTCTAAACACTGAAATACTTCTTGAATACTAAACTGTTCAACATAATCAGGATATGAACGTAATGGCACATTGTGAGGCGAACTACGTTCAAAGGCCCGCATGATTATATCGTGTGCCATGGCTTTGATACCACTGAAGCATAAAAACTTATGCTGAAGTATGAAGATCTGATAGCTTGTAGACTTGATTATAAAAATACACAAAGGTATTTAAAATAATAATTTATTAATATATATATAATGTATAAGATGATTTGAATGTACAATGAGGACCTTGCTTTTATACCTCAGCAGGTGACCTTTCGTGAATGGGCATGTCTTTTAGACATGCCTTTTCACTTAATTTAATGACCATTTAACCTAAATAATATTTAATTATTTAATATTATATTTATTTTATTTATCTAATTGTTATGAATTATATTCATAACACTTGTTCTTTGAAAGGAAAGTGGATCTTTGCCCCTTTTCAAGGGTTGTAAACTTGTTCATATACATCATATCCCTAAGATTCATATCCTTAGATAATTTATCAATTTTCTTGAGTGCGGTGACTAGGGTTTTCTCAACTTGGTGCTTGGTCTTACTCTTTTTAGCTTCAACCTTGGCCCTAGGGAAATTTAACATATCAACATGAGCAACATTTAGGTTTTGTTCAATTTCAATGACCATTTCGTTTGCTTCGGCAGGGGTTTTTGGCTTCTTACTCCTAAGTTGATATGTCAGGTGTCCTTGGGCCGCTTAAATGAACTTATCCATTATTTGAGCATCAATGGATTTGAGGTGATCAAGGATGTCCTTAACAATTCTATCAAACACTTGGATAAAATCTCTAACATCGTCATGTCTTTTCTTTTGCAGGTGGTAGAATTTTTCAATGACATAGGCTCCATCAACATCTGTGGCCCGTCTATTCTTGAAGAGATCTTCAAATTGGTCAAATCCATTGATATTAGCTACCATGTCACACAGTTCGGGTTTGATTTCGAGTTTGGCAACGATTAAGTTCGATTCGAATTTGAATTTTCTGATGAGGTTCGTATGAGGTTCGACATTAAGTTTGACTATACATATTTTTCAACACACACACACACACACACACACACACATATATGACATAAAATAATAAAAAATCAAAATCAATCAATAAAGATATATGAGTAGCAGTGAGCACCAACGAGCCACAAATCACGACCACTATTCACTTCATGCTTCAGGTGGTGGGGACAAGCAACATCTAGAAATTGAATTCATGATTGTAGAGAATACAACAGGCAGTGGAAACACTGAGAACAATAGAGTGAGTACACTCATACCGAAGTTGGCTTTTGAAAATTTATCGTTAGCCATGGTAAATAAAGCCAAACTAGTGGCCACCGCGGGAAACTAACTGGTAGGAAGCGAAACAAGAGAAAACGATGTGTTGCCCATGGTTTTTCTCATAAACCTTAAAACAACTGACAAAAACAGCCCAAACTCTAACTTCAAATGGCAAAAAGAATTTAAAAATTTATAAAGTTCGTCTTCAGGTTCAAATTTGTTGAGGTTCGAATTTGAGGTTCGACTATCAGGTTCGTCGAACTTGAATGAATTCAAATTTTTTTTTTTTTTGGGTTTGTCGAATTTCGAACCTCAAGGTTCAAATTCGGCGAACGTTGTGACATAGATTAGCTAGACAAAGGCTAAGGTACCAATCCCTAACATTCCCTTTAAAGGTAAAAGAAAATAACATTATCTCTACATCTTCATCTTCAATCCCTTGAGGGCCTGTTACCGCTCAAACTAGTAGGGGTTCTAAGAGGGGATCCTATAGAGCAACTACTAGGTCAAGGGGCAACAATGGAGCGATAGCCCATTGTGACATCTGCTAAGGCTCCCCACTCATTATGGACTTTCACCGTTGGGAGGAGACCCGGTATAAGAGAAATCATCAAGAAAGATGAATCTATGAAAGGGTAAGAGGTGATTCCTATGGCTTATTCACAAGAGAGACTCAAATAGATGGCTTGCTTGCTTCAAAAGCAAGGTGGTGGGCTCTGTAGAAGGGCTAAAGGGATTCTCGAGGCTAGGGTTTGGGAATATATTTTGTCAAGATAATAACTAGATTGGAGAATCCTTACGGAGAATTGGTCGTTATGTGATCTTTGTGAAATTGGAGTTGTGAAGTTGCGGGACCACAAAAGACCAAATGGACCCGAAATTAGGTCAAGGGTACAGAGTTGATCACTGAAAGGGGGGCTTGACCTAATTGGGGAAGAGAATAGGATTAAAGGACTGGTTTTCTTTTGAAATACAAGTACATTGATCGAAGTGAGGACATTAACCCAAATGACCCTCGAGAAAGATATGGTCTCGAGGCTAGGGCTTGCAATATCTTGGGATTCCACCGTCGGATTGTGCTCAAATTTGGAGGACCCATTGAGAAGACCCAAACACAGTTGTGGACCAATTTTAAAGGTGTTTATATGGCTATAAAAGATTTTGTTTGATGTCCTAGGTGATCCTCTAGGGTTAGACTTAGAATTTGGAAAAATGAAGAAAAGAGAAGGAAATTTGACCACCAAAGGGATACGAGGATCAATGCCTTATTTCTTGGGCTTAATGGAGTCAAGATACACATGGGTTGAGAATTTCCATGAGCTAAGGAGCCCTAATTGATCTTTGCTAGCCTCTCCAAGGGAAATAATTAGGTCAATAGGGATTTATACTTAAAATTTGCCAAAGAGAGGAACTTTCGAGGTTTAAAACCTATTAGGTGCTTCTAGGAACATTCACCTACTCTTTTCAAGTACAACACATGCATTAAATCACTTATTCAAAGGTTCGCAGAAGAATTTTCCATTTACTTTAACTCATACAAGAATAATGATAACCATAACATGTAGTAAACCAGTTAAATAGCAAGAATTAACATCGGAATCCGACTTACATGAGAGAGAGAGAGAGAGAGAGAGAGAGAGAGAGTATATCTATTCATCAACTTTGCATTAGAAAGAAGCTCCAAAGACAATAGCGAAAATCCAAACATCATAGTGCATCAAGAAAGCTCCAAAAAGTTTACCCAACAAAAAGTGCAAAAATCTCTTAAGAGATACCGATCCAATCCAAGTGATGATGAGAGAATGAATCACCTCTCATCCATTTACACAATCTCTAATGAATTCAAATGGCCTAATTTGGACTAATAATGCCCCTAAAATAAAATAATGTGCATAAGAACAATACTTTTGGTGACAAGCCCACCAAATAGCTCCATAACATAAAGATAAGCCTCTTAAGAGGGCATAATGATCAACATAATGAGTCGTTGGGCCTTTGAAGAGGCGTAATGATTTCCAAGGGGTGCCATGATGTGAAAATGGACTCCCAACATAGTAGACAAGGGGTTGGCCCTTGTTCTCCAAGCAAGAATCCGTGATCCTCCCAAGTGGGGGTGGGGGCACAAAGACATCTTCATGGGTCTCCAAGTGGATTGAAAATGTCTGTAGACCATTTGTAAAGGCTAGGATGACGACATAAGCCCTCCCTCTGTAGCGTGAGACATCCTCTGGACCCTGGAACATCTGCCAAGTGTATGGTGTGTTAACCACTATTTTGTGGGTAATATCCCTAGGAGAATATTTTTCTCCAAGATGGTACTCAGCCGACAGCCAACAACCCATTGCAGCCACCAGCTAGCTCATTGTGCCATTCCTCCTCCACCTGAGCTAGCCATGTGGTCTGTCGCCTATTTGCCATGATCGTATGTTTGAAGGCGGGCCTCCCTAACTTAAAGGTATGCCTTGTCGTTTGGTAATTAAGTATTGTAGTTTGCTTATCATGGACACTTTTGGGCATGGATCAATGGGGGTATTCAATGGAAAGAATGGATTAGGTCTGTGCCCTTGTCTCTGAGACCCCTTTTGGATATTAACCTTGCATTCTAGTCCCATGGGATCTCTTTTACTGACCATTTGGCTTTAGGGATGGTATTTCACGGGAAACCCCGATTTTGGTTGCGTGGTCCTGCTCCCTTATCCGTTTATATTACCCCCTTTTCACTCATTATTACCCCATTCATCATCTCTCCCACCTGGGTCCACATTCCTCCACTAGGTCCACATAGGGTTAGCTTGCCCAGACCTTGGGTCAGGCTTGGAAAGATGCCCCAGAGGTTGATGCAGCTAAAAAGAAAGATAAAAGCATATTTGGCTACAGTCAATAGGAAAATGTACCACAAAATGCAAAAGATGGCTAGGACAAACACATTTAGCACGTGGGCAAAAGCCAATACATGAGCTCTACCCCATCATCACGGCCATCACCCTGGTTCCTACAGGCTCTATGAATCTCCTTCATCACATAGGAACCCATGATTGCCCCAACCCCTTGTGGACAATGAACCGCCCTACTTTAAAAGGGGGTATTCACTACTATATGTTATGCATCATACTCTTATACCTTGAGCCCCGAGCAGTTAATCAAAGAAAGTCATAAAAATGGCAAAAGGCATATAAAGAAGTGTGGAAAAATCAAGGTCGGGGCACCTTCTGTACCACGATTGCTCCCTTGTATACATGATAAACCTAAGTGTGAACCTCCCTTTTATTAGCTACCCTTGTACCCGAACCTGTGACCTAGGGTTGCCCCTTCTTATCCCCTACTTAATTCACCTATCTGTTAAATGCTACCACCTTTTGAAGGATGTACCTTGAATATATTATCCCCTTTAGAAGTAGAAACCACCTAATAGGATTCTTGGTTAACCCCATTTGGATTTTAGGAGACATTGGTAAGTCCCGAAGCCCATTATGGAAGGGCAGACCATTTTGAAGTCCCCACCTATGGTCCATGATTGGTACGATCATTTACTCGATTTCTCTAATGACTTGTTGTACTGGAAGGCTAGGGGACGCATTGGATCTTATGCAGGATTGCAAATGGTCTCCATCTTAGGTTTGGTCTCCCTATACGGGGTCTTAATCCTCTAGAGGGCTACATTGGCACACATATGGTGTGCATTGAGAGCCATGGGCCTCCACAGTAACAAACAACACTCCATGGATCCCCACAGCCATTCAGAGATTGCACGTGGTTCACTTATTGGATGAGGAAGATGCACCTGATCCATCATGCCCAGCTGGCCCTAGATTTGCACCATACACTTGGCAGATGATCCAAGACTTGCACGATGATGTGGAATCACCTACACCATCATCCTAGCCCTTGTAGACGATCTACAAACATCTTCGATTTGTTTGGAGACCCATGAGGACACTTGTGTGCCCCCATATGTCATTTGGAGCACTACAGGTTATTACTAGGGGCCAACCCCTTGTCCACTGCTTTTGAGGGTTCTACTCTTGATTATGGCACCCATGGACCTAATTTGGCCTCTTAGAGGGCCCTACGACATGCATAGATTATTATTTGACCTCTTGAGAGGCTTATTTTTTCATTTATGAGCTAGTTTGGTCGGTTTGTCACCAAAAGTTGGATTATTAGAACATTATTTTATTTTTGGGGCTTATGTAGGCCAAGGAGGCCAATTCGAATTCTTCATTAGTGTATAAATAGAAGTGAGATGAGTTCATTTGCTC
This sequence comes from Pinus taeda, assembly GCA_000404065.3. Lineage (NCBI taxonomy): Eukaryota > Viridiplantae > Streptophyta > Pinopsida > Pinales > Pinaceae > Pinus > Pinus taeda. Next base: position 103,965 of record APFE030762396.1, on the reverse strand, counting down.
ATCATCACTTTGGATTGGATCTTTTCTCTCTCTTGAAAATTTCATACTTTTTCTAGAGGATGAATTGAAGCTTTATGGATGAATTTTGATGTGTGGATATTGGTCTATCTTATCTTGGAGCTTCTCTTTTGTCAATTGAGGATGTTTGGATATATTCTGTTACATGTAAGTACATGCTTCTAATGGTATTCTTGTTTTACTTTGTCATATACATTGGATTGGGATTTTCGCTATTTTAAGGGCTAAATGTGACATGCATTTACTGTTTTAAATTGTGGAATTTTGTCTCTATTATAGCATCTTTTAATGTATGGGCCATGTAATGTGAACAAAATCTCCTAGGGGTAATTCTAACAACGAATTGACCTTGATACGCCATCTCCTTTGTGCATCGAGGTATAAAAGCTGCAAGATTGCCTCACTTTGACCTAGAAGGCTAGCGAAGTAGTCTTGAGGCCTCCTTCACCAAGAGCCAAAGGTCCTCAAGCATATTCATGATAGACTCCATTCTCCCAAGACTAAGGCACTGATCTACCAAGAGGTGGTCACCTAAATTCACATCTGTATCACCTTTCCCTAGGTCTAGCAATTAGGTCACCTAGGGCATCGTTTTCTTGGCAAACTACCCATCCAAAAAGTTTGATCTCCTAGGGTATCCTGTGCTGGTGTTTCCTCAAGACCTCCTCCAAATTTCAAGCCATTCCGACAGTGGAATTGTGAGAAAAGCCAAGCCCTAGCTTCGGGATCAAACTTTGCCCTAACATCCCCAAAGGCTAGTACCTTATTGGATCAATTCAAACCTTTAAGTGGATATTCTTTCTTTGATCCATTTCCATACCTTGTCTAGGTTAGGGAAATCATTGGTTGCCATTCTCTTCTCCCCTACCCTAGATTGGGTCCACTTGGTCCCGTTACTTTGAAAAGACAATTCTTTAAGAACCATCTAGGATACCAGTTTCAATAAGGATTTTAGGGATTGGGAAATTCCTTTATAAGTCATACCCCTTAAATGTTGATTTTTGGTAGCATCGGATGTGCTTTTGCCTTGAAATTTGGAGGAGAGACTAAGGCACATGAGATCTCCAAGACCCAAAACTCGTTTTGAGAAATTCCAACCGGATGAGAAGTTATTAAAATAATTAATATTTTTAATGGATTCCTAAGTCTAAACTTAGGAAAATAAAAATATTAATGGGTATTAATAAAGATAAGTGAGAAGCTGATAAGAGACGAGGATCAAGTCTATTTTAATCTTAGCCGTTGATTAGGGACTTAATCTCGACCGTTGATTCATCAACAGGAAAAGTATAAGAGAAGACTTGAGGATAATTTGGAGACACACCGGCAGATACTTAGTATCTCAAGGAAAATCAATTCTCAAGTAGAGGAGATTGATTTCAGAGGGAGAGTTGCAGGGTGAAGGAAGAGGAGTGCATCAACTGCAGGCAGTGATTGAGGGGGAGGTGACGTAGGGACAGTGGGAGGTAGCGTAGAGAGAGACGCTGTCCAGAGGAGAGACGCAAAGCTTATGCAGGCTGACACAGAGGGACGTAGAGCCACTGAGAGCCACGTTGGGCCACGTAGAGTGACGCAGAAGTGGGAGCAGGGTCTCCAAAGTGTCAGAAGGTCTCAAAGGGAAATTCTCAGGTGTTTTCTTTTAGTTTATCTGTAAAATGATTCCTTGTAAAATAAATTGTTGGTGAACATTAATAAAGCTCTCATCTGCTGCACCAGTTTTCCCACATTGGGTTTTTCTAGGGACAATTGTCCAAAAATAACTGTGTTGATGTGATTGGTTCTTGTGCATGTATTTTTTTCTGGGTAATTGTGTGATAACTGCAGCATAATTTGTTTTAATATTTGTTGAAGGGATTTCGTAAATAACTTATTGTGAATAATAAGCAGGTGAAATATATCAGTTACTGCAGTAGTAGAATTTTAATTTAGATTTTTTCACATGGTATCAGAGCAGAGATCTAGCAACAAGAGAGGAAAATCGATTATGGGTCAAAAGCATGACGTAGAGGCATCCACTCAAGGGGACTTGCATAGATTTCTAGAGGAATGCACAAGGGACATAAATTACGATTATTCTATGTTAACTTCCAGATTGGAAGAAGAAGTCACTTGCTTAGCAAGCTCTGACTCCTCAGAGGTTTGGTATATAAACAGTGGAGCTTCCTGACATATGATAGGAATCTGAGAATGTTTTTTTAGATTATCAGGAAGAAAGAATGAATTTTCAGATCACCATGGGGAATAAAGCAAAGTGTACTCAAGTAGGAAGAGGTACTATAGTTTTTCAAACCGAAGCAGGAGAGCAAATTCGTGCAACCAATGTTCTGCATGTGCTAGGATTGGGGATGAACTTACTTTCCGTATCTCAACTTCAAAACAAGGGCTATGATGTTTTCTTCATTAAGGAGAAAGTATATGTCAAACACCTGAGTTAGAAAAAGAAGGCCTAGCTTGGAATCAAAAGTAACGGGTTGTACAGGTTGCAACTAGAATCAGCAATGGCACTGATAGGCAATAATGGAGACAAAGAGTTGAATGAACTATGGCATAGGAGGATGGGACACTTACACCATGGGGCCCTGAGAATTCTCAGGAAAACAATATTAGGAGTTCCAGATCTAAGTACTGAAAGAGATGATGTATGTAGAGGGTGCGCTTTGGGAAAGTATGCCAAAGCAGCGTTTTCCAGAAGTAACAATAGGGCTAAGAGTGTGCTAGAATTGATACACTCAGACATTTGCAGGCCGATGTCCACGAAAGCTCTTGGTGGTGCCAAATACTTCGTCAACTTCATCGATGACTATTCCAGGAAGACTTGGATCTACTTTCTGAAAACCAAGGATGAGGTTTTTGGTTGATTCAAAGAGTTCAAGGCTCTAGTAGAGAATCTGACAGGAAAGAAGATAAAAGTGTTGCGCTCAAACAATGGTGGAGAGTATGTCGACAAGGACTTCACTGATTTTTGCGCTAAGGAAGGCATCATCAGAGAGTGGACAACTCCCTACAATTCAGAACAAAATGGAGTAGCAGAAAGGAAAAATAAGACTATTGTGGAAGTAGGTAGGGCAATGCTATATGATCAGGATATGCCTAAATTCCTGTGGGCAGAAGCATGCACCATGACAGTTTATGTCCAGAATAGGACTCCTCACTGGGCATTGGGCAAAACTACTCCGGAGAAGGTTTTCACTGGGAAGACACCTGAAGCAAGTCATTTAAGGATATTTGGGCGTTTAGCGTATTGCCGTATACCTGAAGAGAAGAGGAAGAAATTAGATCAAATTGCTGAGAAAGGATATCTTGTGAGATATAGCGATAATGCTAAGGCATATAATGTCTTCTAGGGAGTAGGAAGGTAGTAGTTCGACGGGATGTAAAGTTCATGGAGGACAGAGCTTTCAGGAAATCCCGAGAAATGCCTTCTGAGGAGCAGTTGAAAGATGAGTTGTTGGTCAAACCACTACAACCAGTTGAAACTAGTATCATAAATTCTCCTTAAGACAACTTCAGAACAGGAGGAATATCTGGAAGAGGAAGAGCTGATAGATGTGCCTACTACCAGTGGAAGAACGAGCTGGGAATTCCAACAGATTCTACGGGATGCAAAAGACTTCATTGGTGCACCCACGAATAATAAAAGGGAGCGAAGACAGCCAGACAGATACCAGGCCTTAGTAGCTTAGGTTGGGCAACCTTCTAGTTTTGAGGAGGTCGTTCAGCATCAAGTATGGGTGGGATGCTATGGTGGAGGAATACAACTCTATAATGGTCAATGATGTCTGGGAAGTGGTACCTAGACCTCCGGACAAATCAGTGGTTGGTTCGAGATGGATCTACAAGGTCAAATATGCTGCAAATGGAAGTGTGGAGAAATACAGAGCCAGGTTTGTGGCTAAGGGGTATGCCCAGAAGGAAGGGATAGACTACAAATAAACCTTTGCCCCAGTAGCCAAGTATACTTCTATTAGAACCATGATATCTCTTGTAGCTAAGATGGGGTGGGAGATTCATCAGATGGATGTCAAGATAACATTCTTGAACAGGGTAATAGAAGAGGAAATGTACATTGAACAACCATAAGGTTTTGAGACACATGAGAAGAAATCTCATGTAAGCAGATTAAAGAAAGACTTGTATGGGCTTAAATAGGCACCTAGGGCATGATATGGTCGAATTGATGGCTACTTGCAAAAGATGGGGTTCGTCAAGAGTGACGTAGACCCTAATCTCTACTATTGGTCGTAGAGAATGAGCCTTAAATTCTAGTGTATATGTGGATGATCTCTTCCTGATAGGATCATCCAAGCTCATCAAAGACTGCAAGAAGAACCTAGCTACAGAATTCGACATGGAGGATTTGGGACAAATGCATTATTTCCTGGGGTTGGAAGTTTGGCAGCAGAAGGGTGAGATCTTCCTTGGACAAGGGAGATATGTGTAAAATTCTATCACTGCAGCAACTGATTTATTTTACCTACTTATTCTTTAATAAGTTATTTACGAAATCCGTTCAGTAAATATGAAAATAAACTCTACTGTAGATATCACACCATTGAACAGAAACAAATACATGCACAAGAATCAAAACACATCAACATAGTTATTTTTCGACAATTGTCCCCAGAAAAATCCAATGCGGGAAAACCAGTACAGCAGATGAGGATTTTATTAATAAGCTTTTCTTGAGTATAACTGGGTGCTAAGCTGGCTCACCCAATAGAGATAAATTCTCCAGCACCTTCCCTAGACTCAGAGTCAGACCAGCTAGCTTCTGCGCAGCTCCCAGACCCTCTGTGTCAACACTCTGCCTTTCTGCGTCACCGATGGGCCTCTCTGCGTCACCCACGCAGGCCCTCCAGTGACTGCGTAGTCCTGCTACCTCTGCGTCTGCTTAAGTGGCTATGCGTCTGCCCCTCTGATCTCTGCACTGCTCCTTCGACACAGTCCTTGCCTCTCTGCTCCGTACTCGTTACCTCTTGCTGCAATCCAGTCTTCTATTTCGAATTTGTCAGTAAGCCCTGCTCTAGATATCGAACTGACTAGTCTCCCTCAGTGTATCTCCAACTGACCCTCAAGTCCCCTCTTATACTTTTCCTGTTGATGAATCAACGATTGAGGTTAAGTCCTTAATTAATGGCTAAGATTAAAATAGGCTTGATCCTTATCTTTTGGAAGCTTCTCATCCTTATCTTTATTAATACCCATTAATATTTTTATTTTCCTAAGTTTAGACTTAAGAACTCATTAAAAATATTAATTATTTTAATAATTCTTCATTCAGGTGGATTCTTCCAAAACGATTCTGGGTCTTGGAGATCTCATGCGCTTTAGCCTCTCCACCAATTTTCATGGCTAGATCACATTCGATGCTACCCCAAATCAACTCTCCCTCTTAGCGAGGAATGTGCTCTAGTAATAATGCACCACTGAGCATCACCTTGCTTATATGGCACCGGTACCTGTGCTGATGTTTGGCCTTACTACCTAACATCCTCTGCACTGCTGCATCCTGTACTGCTGCCCATGGCTCTACCATTGCCACTGCTACATCTGTACTGCATCTCCCTCTTCATCCGTGCAGCTGCTGGTCCTTCTTCCCAACATTGCATTTGCATTGCAACTCCCTCTGCATCTGTGCTGCTGCTGGTCCTTATTCCCAACACTGCATCTGTGCTGCAAGATCATACCCATTTCTGCTACTGAAATGGATTTTTTATCATCCCCAACTTCTCCTTGAAGTAGGCAAAGTTTGTTCTTCCAAGGGCCTTAGTAAGGATGTTTGCCACCTGTTCTCCTATAAGAGTGTAGCTCAACTGTACAACTCCTCGTTGGACACAGTCTCTGACAAAGTGACACCGAATATCAATGTGCTTTGACTGGTCATGAATTTCTATTTCCTACTGCACCAGGAGGTCATTCCTGATCCAATGTTGAAACAATACCCAGAGGTACTTTTCCGGTCCACTGAACTTCCTGTCCAATCTGCATAAGCAAATCCACTCAATCTGATATGCTTACTCCTGGTGTACAAGAGTCCATAATTGAGTGTTCCCTGTAAGTATCTGAGTACATGTTTGGCTGCTGCCTAGTGCGCCCTCTTCGGTTCCACCATGAATTGACTGAGGGTGTTGACAATGTAACAAATGTCTGGCCTGGTATTGACTAGATACATAAGGGATCCTATGAGCTGCCTGTATAAGTTGGGATCAACATCCTTGTCTTCTGATGCATCAATTTTCTTCCAATTGGTGATCATTGGAGTAGCCATCGACCTACAGTCCTGCATCCCGAATCTCTTCAGGATCTCTGTAGCATATCTCCCTTGTCCTAGGAATATTTTATCCTTTCACTGCCAAACTTCCAATGCCAGGAAATAATGCATTTGTCCCAAATTCTTCATGTTAAATTCTGTGGCTAAATTCTTTTTGCAGTCCTCGATGAGCCTGGATGATCTTGTCAGGAAGAGATCATCCACATATAATACTAGTACTAGAGGCTCATTCTCTACAACCAGATAGTAGAGATTGGGATCTGCATCACTCTTGATGAACCCCATCTTCTGCAAGTAGCCATCAATTCGACCATACCATGCTCTAGGTGCTTGTTTGAGCCCATACAAGGCTTTCTTCAATCTGCATACATGAGACTTCTTCTCATGTGTCTCAAAGCCTTCTGGCTGTTCAATATATACTTCTTCTTCTATCACCCTCTTCAAGAATGTCGTTTTGACATCCATATGATGAATCTCCCATCCCATCTATGCTGCAAGAGATATCACGATTCTAATAGATGTATACCTAGCTACTGGGGCGAAAGTCTCTTCATAGTCTATTCCTTCCTTCTGAGCATACCCCTTAGCCACAAACTTGGCTTTGTACTTTTCCACGCTGCCGTCTGCAGCGTATTTGATCTTGTATATCCATCTTGAACTTACCACTGATCTGTCCTGAGGCCTAGGCACTACTTCCCAGACATCGTTCACCATTATAGAGCTGTGCTCCTCCACCATCGCATCCATCCAAATTTGATGTTGAGTGGCTTCCTGAAAACTGGAAGGCTCCCCATCTTGAGCTACTAAGGCTTGATATCTATCTGACTGTCTTCACTCTCTCTTATTGTTTTTCGGTGCTCTAATGAAATTTTCTGCATCCCGCAGAATCTGTCGGAGTTCCTGGCTCGTTCTTCTTCTGGTAGTAGGTGCATCTGTCAGCTCCTCCTCTTCATTTGATTCTTCCTGTTCTGAAAGAGAATTCTTGGCTTCCGCTGGTTGAAGTGGTTTGACCAACGACTCATCTTTTGACTGCTCTTCGGAAGGCATTTCTCGAGGTTTTCTGAAGGTCCTTTCTTCCATGAACTTCACATCTCGTCGAACTACTACCTTCCTGCTCCCTAGAAGATAGACTTTATATGCCTTAGCGTTCTCGCTATATCCCACTAGATATCCTTTCTCTACAATTTGATCCAGCTTCTTCCTCTTTTCCTTGGGTATGCTGCAATATGCTAAGCTCCCAAATATCCTGAAATGACTGACTTCAGGTGTCTTCCCTGTGAAGACTTTCTTTGGAGTAATCTTGTCCAATGCCCGATGAGGAGTTCTATTCTGAACATAGACTACTGTGTTGCATGCTTCTGCCCACATGAATTTTGGTATATCTCGACCATACATCATGGCCTTGGCTGCTTCCATTATAGTCTGGTTCTTCCTTTTTGCTACTCCATTCTGCTCTGTGATTGTATAGAGTTGTCCACTCTCTTCTGCTGCCCTCCCTAGCGCAAAAATATGTGAAGTCCTTGTTGACATATTCTCCACCATTATCTTAGTGCAAAGCTTTTATTTTCTTTCCAATCAGATTCTCCACCAGAGCCTTGAACTCTTTGAAGCGACAAAAAACCTCGTCCTTGGTTTTCAGAAAATAAATCTAAGTTTTCCTGGAGTGGTCATCGATGAAGTTGATGAAGTATTCGACACCACTAAGAGCTTTAGTGGACATTGGTCTGCAGACATCTGAGTGTATCAATCCTGGTACATTCTTGGCCCTGTTTTTACTTCTAGGAAATGATGCTTTGGCATACTTTCTTAGAGCACATCCTTTGCATACATCATCTCTTTCTGTACTAAGATCTGGAACTCTTGGTATAGTTTTCTTGAGAATTCTCAGAGCCCCATGGTGCAAATGTCCCATTCTTCTATGCCATAGTTCATTTAGATCCTTGTCTCCATGACTGCCTATCAGTTCCATTGGTGATTCTAGCTGTAACCTGTACAACTTGTTACTCCTGATTCCGATTTGCACTCTTTTTCCAGCTTGGGTGTTTGACATACACTTTCTCCTTAATGAAATCGAGATTTCTATCTCTTGTGCAATTTTTTGAAAATTTGCATGACTCTCCTGATGTTGATGCCTCTGCATCATGATCTCGACCCATAATTGATTTTCCCTTCCTATCTCTGATTCCTTGCTCTGATACCATGTGAAAATTTTATCACTGTAGCGACTGATTTATTTTACCTATTTATTCTTTAATAAATTATTTACGAAATCCCTTCAGTAAATATTAAAATAAACTCTACTGTAGTGATCACACCATTGAACAAAAACGAATACATGCACAAGAATCAAAACACATCAACACAATTTATTTTTGGACAATTGTCCCCAGAAAAACCCAATGCGGGAAAACCGGTGTAGCAGATGAGGATTTTATTAATCAACTTTTTTTGAGTACAACTGGGTACCAAACTGGCTCATCTTAACAGAGATAAATTCTCCAGCACCTCCCCTAGACTCAGAGTCAGACCAGTGAGCCTCTGCACAGCTCCCAGACCCTCTGCATCAGCACTCTGCCTCTCTACATCAGCACTGGGCCTCTCTGCATCACCCACGCAGGCCCTCCAGTGACTGCGTAGTCCTGCTGCCTCTGCATCTGCCCCTCTGATCTCTGCGCTGCTCCTCCGGCATTGTTCCTGCCTCTCTGCTCCGTACTCGCTACCTCTTGCTGCAATCCAATCTTCGAGTTCGAATTTCTCAGCAAGCGCCACTCGAGAAATTGAACTGACTGGTCTCCCTCAGTGTATCTCTAACTAACCCTCAAGTCCCCTCTTATACTTTTCCTGTTGATGGATTAACGACCGAGATTAAGTCCCTAATCAACGACTAAGATTAAAACAGACTTGATCCTTATCTTTTGGAAGATTCTCATCATTATCTTTTTTAATACCCATTAATATTTTTATTTTCCTAATTTTAGACTTAGGAACTCATTAAAAATATTAATTATTTTAATAACTCTTCATCCGGATGGATTTTTCCAAAACAATTTCTGGGTCTTGGAGATCTCATGTGCTTTAGCCTCTCCACCAATTTTCATGGCTAGAGCACATCCCATGCTACCCCAAATCAACAATATGCTACAAAAATCTTGAAGATATTTAGGACGTAGGACTGTAAACTTATGGTTACTCCAATGATCACCAATTGGAAGAAGATTGATGCATTGGAAGATAAGGATGTTGATCCCACCTTGTACAGGCAGCTTATAGGGTCCTTGATGTATTTGGCCAATACCAGGCCAAACATTTGTTACGCTATCAACACCCTCAGTCAGTTCATGGTGGAACCTAAGAGGGCGCACTGGGCAACAACCAAACATGTTCTCATTTATATACAAGGAACAGTCGAGCATGGACTATTGTACACCAGAGGCAATGACATCAGGCTGAGTGGGGTCACTGACGTTGGGTTGGAAGTTCAGTTTATCAGATAAGTACAAATGGGTACTGTTTCAACATTGGATCAGGAATGACCTCTTGGTGCTGTAGGAAACAGAAATCCGTGGCTCTGAGCTCAGCTAAAGCAGAATATATGGCAGCTAGCACAACTTCATGCGAAGCCATATGGCTTAGGAAATTGCTTGTGAATCTATTCAGGAGAAGGATGGAAGCAACCAGAATCATGTGTGATAATCCGAGTTGCATCAAGCTCTCTGAGAATGTAGTGTTTCATGATCAGTCGAAGCACATTGATATCAAGTGTCACTTTGTTAGAGACCGTGTCCAACGAGGAGCAGTACAGTCGAGATACATTCCTATAGGAGAACAGGTGGTAGACATCCTCACCAAGGCTCTAGGAAGAACAAAGTTTGTTTATTTCACGGAGAAGATGGGGATGGTAAAAAATTCATTTTAGTAGCAGAAATGGATAAGTATTGGGAGTTGCAATGCAATAGTTAGCAGTGGCAGTGCTATGGGCAGCATGAAAGAGCATGTTAAGAGGGAGCTGCAGTACAAGTGCTACAGTGGCAGTGGCAGTGTCATGGGCAGCAGTGCAGGGGATGTGAGGCAGCAGGCCAAGCATCAACACAGGTACGGATGCGGAATATCAATGTGATGTTTCTATAGTGAAACATTGCTAGAACACATTCCTCGCTAAGAGGGAGTGTTGATTTTTGGTAGCATCGGATGTGCTCTAGCCTTGAAATTTGGAGGAGAGGCTAAGGCACATGAGATCTCCAAGACCCATAAATTGTTTTGAGAAATTCCACCCGGATGAGGAGTTATTGAAATAATTAATATTTTAAATGGGTTCTTAAGCCTAAACTTAGGAAAATAAAAATATTAATGGGTATTAATAAATATAAGGGTGAGAAGCTTCTAAAGGACGAGGACCAAGTCTGTTTTAATCTTAGCCGTTGATTAGGGATTTTATCTCGACCGTTGATTCATCAACAAGAAAAGTATAAGAGAAGACTTGAGGATCATTTGGAGACACACCGACAGATACTTAGTATCTCAAGGAAAATCGATTTTCAAGTAGAGGAGATTGATTTTAGAGGGAGAGTTGCAGGGTGGAGGAAGAGGAGGGCATCAACAACAGGCAATGACAGAGGAAAGGCGACACAAGGACAATGGGAGACAACGTAGAGAGAGACCTAGTCTAGAGGGGAGACGCAAAGCTTACGTAAGTTGACGCAAAGCTACTGAGAGCCACGCTGGGCCACACAGAGTGACGCAGAAATGGGAGCAGGGTCTCCAAAGTGTCAGAAGGTCTGAAAGGGAAAGTCTCAGGTGTTTTCTTTCAGTTTCTTTGTAAAATCATTCCTTGTAAAAGCAATTGCTGGTGAAGATTAATAAAGCTCTCATCTGCTACACCGATTTTCCCACATTCGGTTTTTCTAGGGTCCAAAAATAACTGTGTTGATGTGATTGGTTCTTGTGCATGTATTTTCTATGGGTAATTGTGTGATAACTGCAGTAAAATTTATTTTAATATTTGCTGAAGGGATTTCGTAAATAACTTATTGTGAATTATAAGCAGGTGAAATAAATCAGTTACTGCAGTAGTAGAATTTCAGTGTAGAAATTTTCACAACAAAGCTAACCCTCAAATCCTCCCTTCCTCTTCCTCTTCCTAGAAGACATTGTCCCTTGCTTAGAAAGCAAGCAAACTCTATCTTTCTAACTCTTCCAGGAAAGGGATTATTTGGGTCACTGCACATCATTTTGTTGACTTATCCTTCATCAGTGACTCCATAATATACTGGGTCTCCTCCCATCATTGAAAGTTCGTAAATAGAAGGGCGCCTTAGTTGAGGTGACAGTGGGCTAAGTCTCCATTTGTTGCCCTTGCCCTAGCATTTGCCCTTTAGGTCCCCTGCTAGTTTGAGTGGTAACATGGTGTAGGTGTGAAGCCCGCTAGGCATAGTGAACCAAGTGCATCATCCTCATCCCAAAGGTGGATCACAAGCAATCAATGCGTGGTATTGGGGATCCATGAAGTACCTTCTACAATAGTGGATGCCCATGGCTCTCAACATTTAGCCTGCAAGTGCCAATGTGGCCCTCTGGAGGGCTAGGATCCCGTATAGGGAGAGCAAGCCCCAAATGGAGACCCACCTGCAATCCTGCATAAGATCCAATGCATCCCCTTGCCCTCCAATACAACTGTTAGCGCTTGAAATTTCACCTCAGGCTGAAAAAGGCAAACCTCAAGGCAACATCAAACCATTTAGCCTCGTAGCTAGCCCTACGGGGCAGGAGAAGGCTCTCTCCGGTCAATCTCAGTAAATCTTCAATGGATGAGATGACCAATAGGGTAACACTGATTTTAGGCTAGTAAACTGATCAAAAGGGTTGATTTGGGGTTTTTAGGGTTTTTGGTGGAAATTTGAGGGAATGGCAATTTTGGGTGCGAGGATTGGACACAATTTCTGGAGGGGGTTCTTTGGGGCGTCTCCCTCAAGAGTCCAACCTTCCAACTCCTGAAAATGACTAGGAAAATACATAATATAAGCAAGCTAACACCTTTCCTTGCCTCTAGGGGTCAAGCTCACTATCTTAGGAGTTGTTTCAACCACTTCTAAACTTAGCACTACAAACTAGGCAGTCAAAACAACTTGCCTCTATAAACTAGGAAACCAATTCATTCATTAAATGTTTACTATTTCATGAATGAATCTTCTAGAATAGGTAAATAAGTGTCATGTCAACATGAAAATACATTAATTACATCAAAGAGGGTGAAAAATCCCATCTCAAGTCAAAACTGGTCAAAGCTGGGCGAATTCCTGAGCTGTAGATGAATTCCTGTGAAAACTGCCCAACGGGTCACGTACCTCTGCCTGACGGGTCGCGCTACTTTGGAGCTGATTTTGAGGTACTTCCAGGTGTCCAAATGAGGCAAAAGTGGGCTTGTTGGAAAGGTTTGGATGTCTACTTTCCAACCCAAGTGGAATATCTGAATTTGGTGATCATTTGCCCCTCCAAAATTGCAATCTCCCAAGACTGTTTTCTGTGTCTCAAAAATGTGGCAGAAAGTCATTTTTTGCTTGTTTTTTGACTTTCTGGAGGCCCAAAACTTGGTGAAATTTCTTAGTAATGGTTGAGCAAGTGTAACTTTCCATGACAAATGTGGAAATGCTAAGTTTTTGCAAAATGGAGTTGCCGGGATGAAGGGTCTCACGGGGGGTGAGACCTGTTAATGGAGAAAACCTGTAAATTGCCTGAAAAAACCAAAATTTACCCAAAATGCTCAAAATTTCTTGGGATTTGTGTTGTGTCTAGGCTATTTAGTGCCTTGGTCCTTGAGTGAAGCCTCGGCCAAGATATGGAGGGGATCGGGCCTCTTTCTCCTTTTTTGTGCCTTGGCCAACCGCCTTTTGAACATCTTCATTTTTGCCTTGCACACGTGCATTCTTGCCCAATAATGGTTCTTCATGTTTCTCAGCAATTTCTTATCTTGGTTGGCCTTAGCCAACATCCTCTCTAAATGAGCATTGAGCCGGATAAGCATAGCCTCTCAAGAGATAAAATCCTCCCATGGGATACCCTGCTGTTTTGACTGTTTGAATGCTGTTTCAACTGTTTGAGATGCTGTTTCAAGGGGACAAATAGCACAAGGGAAATGTTAGGGAAGGGAGACTTTGAAGGGAAATTGGGAAAAACATATGAAATAGGGAGTTAAGGGAAGGAATCATGATATATACCCCATCACATATATATGATTTGCAAAGGCTTTATGAGAGGTAGGGTTTAGGTTTAGTTTCTTGATTTTTAGGGATAGGGGTAGGGTTTAGGGATTTTGATATTTTTTGGTAGGGAGAATGAATAAAATGATGAGGGAGGTGGAAATAGGATGTAGGGAAAAAGTGGGGGTATAAAGGATAACCTTGAAAACAACAAGACAAACCATAGTTCAACCAACACTTCGACATTTTTGAGCAAATATGCATTGGATTCATTAGTTCGAAATGATTGGCTTTAAACCACATTCACATGCTTTTCACACTTTGGCAAACAATGTATTTTCATGAGGAGAAGCCTACTTGCAACCTTGAAGCAATCCGGGGTTGTTTGGCAGCTTACTGGCGAAATTTGGTGGAGGAATTCCCAACGGGTCGCTCGCCTCTGACGGGTCGCGCCTGTGTAATTTTTACACTACTGGAGGTGCCCTGACGGGTCGCGCCCTTTTGCAGGAGGCTTTTGGAGGCCTTCCCGGTGTCGAAATCGGGTGCAGGATAGCTCGTTGGAAAGTTCTTTGAGTCTACTTTCCAATCCAACTGGAATTTTTCAATTTGGAGTTCATTTGCCCTATCAAAAGTCAAATCTCCCAAGACTGGTCAAAAAGTGCCAAATGAGGCTGCCTCAAGGAACAGTGCTGTTGCAGTCAACTTTTGAATGCCTTCCTCAACCCCAAATTGAGATCATGATAGCTCATTGGAAAGCTCTTTGTGCTTAGTTATCTTTTTCCCCATCAAGCAAATCATTTGGCCAACCAAGCTAGGAGAAAACTTGATTTTCCCAAGGTCACTTCAGAGGTGCCTTTGATTCTTCTGAGGCAACGGTATTCTTTGACATTTCTCTCAAACCATGACACCTGTGCAAAAAGTGAAGGAGACTTTTCTTCTTTGGCATGTTGTGGACAAAAACCTCTCTCAGTTTTCCCAAATTCATCTTTTATTGCTCTGGAACATCATTTGAGTGCGACTTGTCCCGATGTGTGAAACAAGGAATTTTGTCGAAAAGGAGCGAAATGAAGGGGATAGGGGGCTTCTAAATTCTTGGGGAAATTTTTGGGAGTGGGGAGGGATGTTGGGGAGCAGGGGAAAGTGGAATCTCAGATATTGAGTGAGGGGAAAGGGTCCAAAAGGGTAAAACACAGGCCCAACCTAGAAAATTGCCAGGTTGTAGCTAGAAACTAGGGTTTGTGGAAAAATGAGAAATTTGGCGGATCTAAGGGATGGGAAGTGTTTGATAGGGTACTTTAAGGACAGGGGAAGGTGTATGAACATCTGGATACAAGTTTTGCTAATGATTTAACGGTCCAAGAGAAATTGGCTTCAAAACCCTAGGAGAGGGAAATGAACTTGCCAAGGCACAACTGAAGCATGAACAAGATGTAAAATGACTCATTAGACACTGACATGATAATGAAAACCCTATGAATGATGATAAACTCAGCTGAATAGTGACATAGATTGGCATTTGGGCAACTTTAGAAGGAGTTAAAGCAAACCCTAGACCTAATGCCTAGTGACCAAATTTTGCTTGAAAACATTTTGAAATGACAAAATTTGACCTTAACACTCTGAAACCACTTTGTAAGAGCATATTTGATCACTGGAGGAAGGCTGGAAAGACTGACACTAACAACAACAAATGATTAGAATAATCAAGTAAAAGAGCTTACAAGTGATGGAATCAATGGGGCACTTCATGGTGGCATGCCCTTCCATAGTAGATTTTGGCATGTGCAAGTTTCCCCAAGCTCAATAAGGGGGTTAACCGAGGACCCTATTAGGTGGTTTCATCCTTTAAAGGGGCTGGCATGTTCATGGTACATCCCTCAAGTGGTATGTGGCAAATGATAAAGTAATGGAACAGAGTGGGGGTCAGCGGAATCATCCAGACTACATGTTATGATACAAGGGTAACAATAATAAGGGAAGCTTACACTTGGGTATATCAGTGTAGGAGGGAGAAAAACATGATACATGAGTTACCCTGACCTTTGTTTTTCTACCCTTCTTCATATGCATTTTACCTTTGATTAAGTTTTCCTCATAACTGCTCGGGGTTCTAAGCGATGAGAGCATGTTGTGTAATATATAATAGTGGATACCCCCTTAAGGTGGGGCAGTTCATTGCCTAGAACGGGTAGGGACAATCATGCGTTCTGTAATGATGGAGGGGCCTCATCTAGGTCTCATAGAAACCAGCGTGATGGCCATGGATAAAGGGATAAAGCGCATGCTTAGTTTTTGCCCACGTGCTAAATTTGTATGTCCCAGCCATATTTTGCATTTTGTAGTATATATCCTGTTGAGAGTGGCCAAACTATGTTTTTTTTTCTTTTTAGCTGCATAACCTCTGGGGCATTGTTTTAGGCCCGACCGTAGGTGCGGGCAAGGGAAGGGGAACGTTGACCCTATGTGGACCCAATCGACACATGTGGACCTGGATGGGAAAAGAGATGAATGGGGCTAAAATGAGTGGAAAGGGGTGATGCATGTGGTGTCGGGAAGTTGGACCATGCAACCAAAGTCGGGATTTCCCAAGTAGTGCCAATCCTAAAGGTAATGGCCAGTAAAGGAGATCCCACGAGACTAGGATACAAGGCTAACCACAAAATCAGGCAATGGAGACAAGAGTACAGACCTAGCCCACTCTTTCCACCGAATCCCCCCACCGATCCATGCCCAAAAGTGCCCATGACAAGTAAGGACAATTACTCAAATATACCAATGAAAAGCCATACCTTTGGGGTCGGGAGGTCCACCTTCAAACATACAATCATAACAAGTGGGAGAGGGAGCACATGGCAGGCTCAGGTGGTGGAGATAATGGCACATTGAGTTATCTGGTGGCTGCAAGGGGCTGTCGGTTGAGGGCCATCCAGGAGAATTTTTTTCTCCTATATACACTACTCACAAGTGGTGGGTAACATCTAGCTCCAATTTGGACATGAGCTCTTGGAGGGGTGCATGAAGCTACTCGAACGAGAGGTCATGAGAACACTAGCAATCTCTTGGTAGTGATAGACCCAATGTAACCAACATATCATCCAGTGAATATGAAAGCAACTGCCCTTCTGCTCACTCATTCAATGGATCCGAAGGCTGGGGTAGGAATGATAATATGGAAGGTCACAAGGGCGGGAGGCCAAAAAATGAAGTGACTATGCATAGAGTATTACAAGGAAAGAGGGAGCCAAGGGATGCAATCTTTTCCATAGGATCCTTTCTTCTAACCAGAAGGTAGAGATATCAACAATTAAGCTCATGAACCTTCGATAGATAGCAACCTCAGGCATATCATCCCCATTGTGGTCCCGATCATTAATGTCATGCTTTATGACCAACATAGGGTCATGACAGGGTGGAAAGGGAGACCGATGACAAGGGGGGACACAACAAGCGGGTTGCTCATGATAATCATATTTACAATCCTGAGGGTATGAGGGGGAAGGGCGGATACATTTGCCAGATAGTTCTTCCTTAACATCATACCTAGGAGAAGAATATGGATCATCCAGATTTGTGATAATGTGAGAATGGTCAAGGTGAGGGTTCCTAGGTAATGTAGCTTATGCTATTGGGATCACAGGGAAGGTCAGGAAAAATAAGGTCTTTGTCAGTGTCATCACCAGTGTCATAAATGGGGCCCACCATTTCCAATGAACCTTTTTCATGCGTGGGAAAACCATGTTCCTTCTTTTCAACAATGTGAGTAGTGATACCATTATGAGTGATATCCTGGAGAAAAGGAGAGTCAATTTCAACCTCATTTTCCATGTCAATATCATAAATAGGGTCACTGTCAAATTGATGGTTGCCCATATCCCTTTTTCCCTCATTAGTGCATAAGAAATCGAAAATGTCATCTTCACAAGGAGATACAATATTCATATCTTCGAATGCCCTTTCTTGAATTATGGACTTCAATGGGACTGTTACTCATGCCATACACATTCTCAATTCTTAAATTTGCATTCCGAAGGCCCTCTATGGACTTATGATCATCATGATATTCTTCAGATGGATTCCATTCTTCCGTATATTCCTTATTTTCAGGATCGTTTTCCTCCTTTGAATTTTCTTCAAGGTCACCCTGATCGTCCAACTGATTACATTCTATGGGGCTCTACGATTGACTATAATATTTTTCATTGATAAGGTCAGTGAAAATGTCGAAAGCACAAGTTCGGGTAGCAAATTCAAAGAGACGACTAGGATCCTTCTCATAGGCACACATTATTATGTAGATTTGTTTTTGTGTAGTCCCATGAAACCTGAGCATGAATTCTTTATCCTTATTCTCCAACAAGCTTCATAAAACTCAACATATTTGTCCACATTCTTTTGTAGTTCTTGAAGATCTTGATCACTGAGTTGTGCAAATGGAGAGCCAAGGGTAATTTCTCTTTGACCATAATCCATTTTTCATGATTTTGCATATTAGGATCAAAATGGAGTCGCTAGGGTGAACTAAAATGCCTTGATAGATGCTTGCTTTGCCCTACAAGCATTAACTTTGAAGTTCAATGAAGAACTAGGGCTTCATTCTTCCAGTGGAGTTGCCAAAATGATTGTCAATGATTTTGTAAGGGAAATAAGACACATGTCTCGTGTCCCTAGCAACGACGCCAAAATGTTACTGTTCAAACTAGTAGCGGTCCTAGGAGGGGATCCTATAGAGGAACTACTAGGTTGAGGGGCAACAATGGAGCGATAGCCCATTGTGACCTCTGCTAAGGCTCCCCACTCATTACGGACTTTCACCGATGGGAGGATACCCGATATAAGAGCAATCATCAAGAAGGATGAATATATGAAAGGGTAAGAGGTGATTCCTATGGCTTATTCACAAGAGAGACTCAACTAGATGGCTTGCTTGCTTCAAAAGCAAGGTGGTGGGCTCTGTAGAAGGACTAAAGGGATTCTCGAGGCTAGGGTTTGGGAATGTACTTTGTCAAGATAATAACTAGATTGGAGAATCCTTATGGAGAATTGGTAGTTATGTGATCTTGTGAAATTGGAGTTGTAAAGTTGCAGGACCACAAAAGACCAAGTGGACCCGAAATTAGGTCAAGGGTATGGAGTTGATCACTCAAAGAGGGGCTTGACCTAATTGGGGAAAATAATAGGATCAAAAGACTGCTTTTCTTTTGAAATACAAGTACAATGTCCCAAGTGAGGACACTAACCCAAATCAACTTAGGGAAAGATATGGTCTCGTGGCTAGCGCTTGCAATATCTTGTGATTCCACCGTCGGATTGTGCTCAAATTTAGAGGACCCCTTGGGAAGATCCAAACACAGTGGTGGACCAATTTTCAAGGTGTTTGGATGGCTATAAAAGATTTTGCTTGATGCCCTAGGTGACCCCTAGGGTTAGGCCAAGAATTTGGAAGAATGAAGAAAAAAGAATATTTGACCACCAAAGGGATATGAGGATCAATACCTTATTGGTTGGGCTTAATGGAGTCAAGATAACATGGGTTGAGAATTTCCGTGAGCTAAGGAGCCCTAGTTGACCTTTGCTAGCCTCTCCAAGGGCAACAACTAGGTCAATAGGGATTTATACTTAAAATTTGCCAAAGAGATGAAGTTTCAAGGCTTAAAACATATTAGGTGCCTCTAGGAACATTCACCCACTCTCTTCAAGTACAACGCATGCATTAAATCACTTATTCAAAGGTTCACAGAAGAATTTCGCATTTACTTTGACCCATACAAGAATAATGATAACTATAACATGCAGTAAACCAATAAAATAGCAAGAATAACATCAAAATTCGCCTTACATGAGAGAGATAGTATATCCATTAATCAACTTCGCATTAGAAAGAAGCTCCAAGCGCAATAGCGAAAATTCAAACATCATAGTGCATTAAGAAAGCTCCAAAATGTTTATCTAGCAAAAGGTGTGAAAATCTCTTAAGAGATACCAACCCAATCCAAGTGATGATGAGAGAATGAATCTCCTCTCATCTATTTATACAATCTCTAATGAATTCGACTGGTCTAATTTGGATTAATAATGCCCATAAAATAAAATAACTTTTGGTGACAAGCCCACAAAATAGCTCAATAACATAAACATAAGCCTCTCAAAAGGGCAAAATGATCAACATAATGAGTCATTGGGCCTTTGAAGAAGCCTAATGAAGTCGAAGGGATGCCATGATGTGAAAATGGACTCCCAACATAGTAGACAAGAGGTTGGCCCCTTGTCTTCCAAGCAAGTATCTGTGGTGCTCCCAAGTGAGGGTGGGGGCACAAGGACATCCTCATGGGTTTCCAAGTGGATTGAAAATGTCTGTAGACCATCTGTAATGGCTAGGATGATGACATAAGCCCTCCCTCTGCAGCGGGAGACATCCTCTGGACCTTGGAACATCTGTCAAGTGTATGGTGTAGGTGTGAAGCTCGCTGGGCATAGTGAACTAGGTGCATCATCCTCATCCCAAAGGTGGAACATGAGCAATCAATGAGTGGTACTGGGGATCCATGAAGTACTCTCTGCTATAGTGGAGGCCCATGTCTCTCAACGTTCACCCTACAAGTGCCATTGTGGCCCTTTGGAGGGCTAGGACCCCGTATAGGGAGACCAAGCTCCAAATGGAGACCCACCTGCAATCTTGCATAAGATCCAAGGCCCCCCCTTGCCCTCCAATACAACAAATTATTAGAATAATCAAGCAAAGCGCTTACAAGTCATGGAACCAATGGGGCACTGCATGGTTGCATGCCCTTCCACAGTGGGCTTTGGCATGTACAAGTGACTCCAAGCTCAATAAGGGGGTTAATCAAGGACCCTATTAGGTGGTTTCATCCCTTAAAGGGGGCAACATGTCCATGGTACATCCCTCAATTGGTAGGTGGCAAATGATAGAGTAATGGAACGAAGTGGGGATCAGGGGAATCATCCAGACCACATGTCATGGTATAAGGGTAGCTATAATAGGGAAATCCCACACCTCGGCATATGAGTGTAGGAGGAAGCAAATTGTGGTAGATGAGTTACCCTGACTTTTGTTTCTTCGCCCTTCTTCATATACCTTTCGCCTTTGATTGTTTTTTCTTCATAACTGCTCGGGTCTCTAGGGGATGAGAGCATGTTGTGTAATATATAGCAGCAGATTGTTGATTTGTGTAGGTTGGGAGGTACTCTAAGCCCTAGGGTTCAGGGTTTGGAGGGTAAATCGCCATAAGGGTCACTTGTGGGCTTGGAACCCAAGGATGGGGTTTTGCACCCAATCGTGTTTGGGGTAATTCTGTTAGCACATTTCTACATGTGATGGCATGAGACGATAGAGGGCGGAAAAGAGAATCCAACGCTTCAAGAATCGTCGAGTTCCTTGTTGTAGAAGTGGAGAAATGAAATTCTGAAGTTGACAAACTGGTTTTCAAGTCATGTAGGCTTGAAGTAAAATTTGTCCTATGATGTGTCTCTTCACTAATTTGTGGTGCCCCTTGTTTGGATATAAATAGAGGGTGATTTGATGTGTTTTAGAGCATCCATTGTGCAACATCTTCTCAAGGAAAAGGAGCTTTGAAATTCGGACGCAGGAAGAGGCATAAACAATGTGAAAGAGGGGTCCGAAGTCTGCAATGGAGGCCGAGTTAGTGAGGCTGGTGCAAATTGTCTGTGGGCTATAAAAGTAATCCGAGTTTGCTATTTTGAGGGCTGAGGCTGCTAGCTGCTAGGGCAAGTTCCTTGTGGGCAAGAATACTGTTGTTTGGAGTGTGTTTGGGCACGGTTTTGAGGTCTGTCTCATTGTTGGAGGGCTGTTGGGCTAGGCCGCAGGCCATAGCACGCAATTGGGCCATAACACGCAATTGGGCTTGTTTAAGGGCTATCAAGGGTTGACATATGCCATAAAGATTCAACGTGGGTGAGGAGGAGGCCTCTTAAGGTGTGCCACAAACCTTTAAGGGCATGTTTGGTGATTGTTGGGAGGATTTAGGGCTGCAAAAAGTGCCCTAACTAGGTGTCACGAACAACAAGGTGCAAAGATTATTGTAGCAGTGTTTTTGGAGAGGTGTTGGGTCAAAGTTTGTTGACCAGATTGGATTAGATTGCTTGGGCAGCCTCTGGGAGCCAATTTGGAGGCGAGATTGGGTGATTGTTTGTCTTCATCGGTGTAGATTTCGTAGTGATTAGATTGGGTGCCATTGGTATGATTGGAGGGCAGTGTGTTGGCTACCCAAAGTAGCCGTAGAGCAACATACAAGAAGGATGTTGTTTGGTGCGTGATTGGGTGAAGTTTGTAGCCTAAACAATAGCTCTTTGATGGACGAAAGAGGCTACTAGAAGGCAGTTTGGAGCTCGGGAATTAGGCCTACCCAGAGAGCAGATTTATCAGCTCATGTACTTGCAGCAGAAGTGACATGCAACATTGTTAGGTGGCAGCCCTCCTAGAGTCTCGATGTGTAGTGGCCTTCATGGACTAAGGCATTACTAGTGAGCAGTGTGGAAGCAAAGGATCGACAAGACAAGATACAACATAGAAGCTGCATCGATGTTTGTCATTGTATCTTATATACCATAGACTGTTGTATTATTCAGATTGATTTAATTTAACGAAGATTATTGATTGTACAATATTGTACAATTTGTTAAAAAGTGTGTATATTTGTGCATATGCGATTTACTGCTTTATATTTCCATTGTGCAAAGTAGTGTATGGTTGAGATTCTTGGTTTCATAGCGTCAATGATTTTGAGACTCTAACCTAGACCCAAGGTCGTGGAAATTCAACATAGATACCCCCTTAGGGTAGGGCATTTCATCTCCCACTAGGGGTTGGGACAATGATGTGAAAATTTCTGAATCTTTACAAATAGAAATCCTACTACAGTCACCGGATTAGCATCTCCTACTTGTTATTTCATTCAACACGTTATTTAATTATAAACAGTGATGAAAAACACTACTGCAGACTACACTGACATATAGATCATAAACTGAAAATATATGAGACAAACACACAAGGGACACTGTTATTTTTGGACAACACATCCCCAAAAAAACCCAACTTCAGAAAACTGGGACAGCAGATAGAGGGTTTGTATTATCAAGCAAGCAAAATCTGAGTACAATAAGTTGCCTCTCACACTGGTTAACCTTTTAGAGAAATCTCGGCAACAATAAATACATATGAGGGTTTATCTCGTTCTCCGAGTCACAGTTGATCCAATGAGTGGCTTGATTCTAGCAAACTCTGTGAAACCCCTGAGCAATCATTGCTTGGGCCAACATTTTGCCTTTGGGAGACTGCGTCACCCCTTTTGTTGGATTGATTTGCTAGAGGAAGACTGTTGTTCTGCCCTCCCGGCTCAGAACCTCGCTTCTCTGGCAAAATCTCGAACTTTCGACAAATACTCTGCACTGCCACTGCAAGAGACCCTCCTGGCCTACGTTAGCACTGCGTGAGCCCCTTCCTAGGCTGCGTAGGCCTCTGCACTGCCTTTCTGATGCTATTGTTGCCTCTTTGCCACGTACTCTTTGGCTCGGAACTCCTTTTCGATCCAAATCTCTGCGTTTGCCCCTCACTGCAACTCACATCACTTGTTCAATTTTCTTAGCGAACCTCGCCCCAGAAAAATCGAACTGACTGATCACTTGGTGT
This sequence comes from Pinus taeda, assembly GCA_000404065.3. NCBI lineage: Eukaryota > Viridiplantae > Streptophyta > Pinopsida > Pinales > Pinaceae > Pinus > Pinus taeda. Next base: position 80,816 of record APFE030762396.1, on the reverse strand, counting down.
ATCTCCAACTGGCCCTGAAGCCTCCTCTTATATTTTTCCTGTTGATGAATCAACGATCGAGATTAAGTCCCTAATCAACGGTTAAGATTAAAACAGACTTGATCTTCGTCTCTTAGAAGCTTATCACCCATATTTTTATTAATACCCATTAATATTTTTATTTTCTGAAGTTTAGAGTTAGGAACTCCATTAAAAATATTAATTATTTTAATAACTCACAATTCGGGTGGAATTTCACCGAACGATTTCTGGGTCTTGGAGATTTCATGTATTCTAGCTTCTCCACAAATTTTCGGAGCTAGAGCACATCCAGTGCTACCCAAAATCAACACTCCCTCTTAGCGAGGAATGTGCTCTAGCAATACTTCCCAATAGAAGCATCACATTGATCCACGACATCGGTCCTCTGTGCTGCTGATGCTTGGCCTGCTGCCCTTCATCCATTGCATTGCTGCCACCTGTACTGTTGCCCATGACACTGCCACTGCCACTGGTACATCTGTACTACAACTCCCTCTCTATATGCCGCATCATGCTGCCCATAACACTGCCACTGCTACATCTGTACTACAACTCCCTCTCTATATGCTGCATCATGCTGCCCATAACACTGCCACTGCTAACTGCTGCACTTCAACTTAGTTGCTAAGAAGTAAGCAACTAAAAACTCACCCAAAAGTTGACATGCTGGTCAGTTTCGATGCCTCGTGACGCTGAAGCTACCTTTGCTGCTAGTTTGTGCTGACACTCGAATGCTACCGCGTTGCTGCAATCTGCTCTGTGCCTCCCGCACTGCTGCAACCTCCACTGCGCTGCTTCAGACTTGGCATTCTAGCTCTGCCACTGTTGCTCCATCATCCCTTGCACCAATTGACTCCCATCATTCTGCTACTGTCGTTAAGGGCTTCCGTAGCTGTATGTGATCCAAGAGTATTGGGCACCTCAAGGATCCTGCCCCTGTGTAGTCCTCCCGACTACAACTCGATGTCGCCCCGTTCATTTGGGGTAGCATTGGATGTGCTCTAACCATGAAAATTGGTGGAGAGGCTAAAGCACATGAGATCTCCAAGACCCAGAAATGGTTTGGGGAAATTCTACCTGGTGAAGGAGGTATTAAAATAATTAATATTTTTAATGGGTTCCTAAGTCTAAACTTAGGAAAATAAAAATATTGGTGGGTATTAATATAAAACTGGGTTAGAAGGTTCTAAATGACCTGGATCAAGCCAAATCTAATCTTAGTCGTTGATTAGAGATGTAATCTCGCGCGTTGAAGAGTCAACAGAGAAAGTATAAGAAGAGGCTCTAGGGTCAGTTGGAGACACACGAAATTGATTAGTTAGTTCGATTTTCTAGAGTAGGGTTTACTAAGAGAAATCAAACCAGTGATCAGAGTTGCAGCGAGGGGCAGTGAGGGCATAACAGAGAGGCAAAGATAACGCCGAAAGACCAATGCAGAGGCAGAGAGGCAGAGGCAGAGCTAGCAGGAGCCACGTAGAGGCCAACAGTGACTACGCAGAGGGCCAGGGGGCCTGTGTGAGTGATGTAGAGGCTACAAAAGTGACGCAGAGGGCCAGAGAGGCTGCACAGTGCACCAGGAGGTTGACGTAGAGGGTTCTAGGCTAACGCAGAGGCCACGAGGGCTGACACTGAGCCTTAGAGAGATGCTGTAGAGAGTTTCGTGGAGCAAACTTTTAGAATATTTGCTTCCGAAGAGAGGTATTACTGCCAAATAGATTTCTCTATCGGGTGAGCCGGTTTGGCACCTAGTTGTACTCAAGAAAATCTGCTTAATAATAAAACCCTCAGAACTGTTGCACTAGTTTTCCCATGTTGGGTTTTTCCGAGGACGATTGTCCAAAAAAACGGTGTCCCTTGTGTGTTTGTCTATCTCTTTTAGTTGATGATATGTAGATGGTTGAGACTGCATTGTGTTTATTTCAGTGTTTATATGGTCAAATAACTTGTTCAATAATTAAACAAGTAGGAGAAATAAAAAACCAGATAATGTAGGAAAATTTCTAATGGGTTAGACTTAGAAATTTCAACACGCCCCACCTCTTCTCTAAAGTTGCATGAGCACTCATGGCGCAATCGTCATCCTCGCCTTCTCTGTCAGCTTTCACTGGAGCAGCCTTCGAGTCAGAATTCTCTTCCTTGCCCTTCTTTCGAGGGCACCGAGTGGCGAAATGTCCCAGTTCCCCACACCTGAAGCATCTGACCTTGGATATATCCTTTTTCTTCCTCTTTTGCTGCCCTTGTTGTCCCGATGATGCGAGAGTTGCATCCTCCTCCTCCTCGTCCTTCTTGACTCTGGCTCCTTTGCCGCTACTTGATCTCTTGGTTAACCTCTTGATCTCTTCTTGTCAAAGAGCTGCCCACATCTCCTCCCAATTGGGGAGAGAAGCCCTGCCCAAGATACTTTGGACAAATGTGTCCTAGTTTTCAGTGACTGCATTCAGGGCAGTGTTGAGCATGAACACAAGATTTGGTGTAGACACCACGAATGTCAGTTGGTCTCAAATCCCTTGCAACCTGAGAAGGAAGGGGTCGATTTCTTCTCCCTTCTGCATTTGATACTATCTCAGCTGGTTCTCAAGCAACATCTTTCGTTGAATGGAAGTTCCCTGATACAAGGTGGTCAAGGCCTCCGACATCTCTCTTGTTGTGTCCTTTTCAGCAATATGTGGGACCACATGATCTTTGAACCCATCCAAAATCATGCACTTTGGCTTTGCTTGAGCCTCCTCGTATTTCTTGAGAGGATCAACATCGACTGGAACATCAACCATTTTCAAGGCATAATCCTTGATGCGATTCTTGTCCAAGACTGCTAGGATCCTGGCCTTCCAGATGACAAAGTTGGATGCTCCATCCAATCTGTCCTGATCCCTCAGTCCATTGACTGCCATCTCTACTCAAACAAGTGTAGAACCAGTTCTCTTCTCCCTCTCTTGCTGCTGCCCTAGCAAGACTCGGATATGGATTTCTTTGGCACGAGAAATTCTCTAAGGAACAAGCTCCTTCTAGACTCCCTCTGAGTCTTGATTTCCTTCACTGGAAATCCTCCTGCCAAATAATGTCGAATCACCCCTTCTCCAATCCTCCTTTGCTGCCGCTCAGGAACCCATACCTAGATTTCTTTGGCAAGAAATTCGTAAAAGCAGTGACTCCCTGTACCTCAGTTTCGTTTCCATAGACACTGTTCTGCAACAACAACAACAATGTCTCACCATCAACATAGATCGAATCTGCATTGCTCCCACTACATTGGCAACTGACTGATCTGAGCTCTTCAGGCTCTACGTTGGTACAGAGAGCTGACGTAGTCATTGCGTGAGCTCCTATCGGGTACTGCGTCTCCTCCTCTTGGCTCAGAAAGTTGATGCAGGCACTGCGTGAGCTTCTATGTCACTCCTATGGCACTGCGTCACTCCTTTAGCTGCTCCTCTGGCTCTAAAACAACGCTGTCACTCGGGACAACTGCCTCGCTGCAGCAGATTCGCTGGGTCTCCCGGCTGATGGCTTCAGTGTCATATGATCTGCAATGCTCTGATACCGTGTGAAAATTTATGAATCCTTACAAACAAAAATCCTACTGCAGTCACTGGTTTAGCATCTCCTAGTTATTTCATTCAACAGGTTATTTAATTATAAACAGTGATGAAAAACACTACTGCAGACTACACTAACATACAAATCATAAACTGAAAATATATGAGACAAACACACAAGGGACACTGTTATTGTTGGACAACACATCCCCAGAAGAACCCAACTTGGGAAAACTGATGAAGCAGATAGAGGGTTTGTATTATTAAGCAACCAGACTCTGAGTACAACAGGTTGCCTCTCACATCAGCTAACCTTTCAGAGAAATCTCAGCAGCAAGAAATACATACGAGGGTTTACCTCGTTCTCCAAGTCACAACTGATTCAATGAGTGGCTTGACTCTGATAAACATTGCGAAATCCTTGAGCAATCACTACTTGGGCTAGCGTCTTGGCTCTAGGAGACTGCGCCACCCCTTCTGCTGGATCGATTTGCTGGAGGAAGACTGTTGTTCAGCCTTCCCGGCTTAGAACCTCCCTTCTCCGGCAAAATCTCGAACTTTCGACGAATACTTTGCACTGCCACTGCAAGAGACCCTCCTGGCCTGCGTCAGCATTGCGTGAGCCCCTTCTTGGGTTATGTAGGCCTCTGCGCTGCCTCTCTGCCACGTACTCTTTGGCTCAGAACTCTTTTCCGATCCAAATCTCTGCTTTTGCCCCTCACTGGAACTCAGATCACTTGCTCGATTTTCTCAATAAACCTCGCCCCAGAAAAATCTAACTGACTGATCACTTGGTGTATCTCCAACGGGCCCTTAAGCCTCCTCTTATACTTTTCTTGTTGATGAATCCACGGCCGAGATTAAGTTCCTAATCAATTGCTAAGATTAAAACAGACTTGAACTTCGTCTCTTAGAATCTTCTCACCCATATTTTTAATTTTTTTATTAATACTAATTAGCATTTTTATTTTCCTAAGTTTAGACTTAGGAACCCCATTAAAAATAATGATTATTTTAATAACTCACAATCTGGGTGGAATTTCACCGAACAATTTCTGGGTCTTGGAGATCTCATGTATTCTAGCCCCTCCACAAAATTTCGGTGCTAGAGCACATTCAATGCTACCCAAATTCAACAAATCATGGGTTCGTTAATGATGGAGGCGGCTCATCTAGGGCATGTAGTAGTGGTAGTGGCAACGTCATGGGCAACAATACAGGAAGCAGCGGTGCAGTGGATGAAGGGCATCAAGTCAAGCATCAACAACATAGAGGACCGATGTAGTGGATTTGTGTAATGCTTCTATGGGGAAGTATTTGTAGAGCACATTGCTCGCTAAGAGGGAGTGTTGATTTTGGTTAGCATCGGATGTGATGTAGCTTTGAAATTTTGTGGGAGGGCTAGAACACATGAGATCTCCAGAACCCAGAAATCGTTTGGAGAAATTCCAACCAGATGAGGAGTTATTAAAATAATTAATGTTTTTAATGGCTTCCTAAGTCTAAACTTAGGAAAAGAAAAATATTAATGGGTATTAATAAGAATATGGGTGAGAAACTTCTAAGTGACGAGGATCAAGTCTGTTTTAATCTTAGCCATTGATTAGAGATGAGATCACGACCGTTGATTTCTCAACAGGAAAAGTGTAAGAGGAGGCTTGAGGGTCAGTTGGAGATAAATCAAGAGATCAAAGAGTTCAATTTTTCTTGGGTGAGGTTTGCGGAGAAAATCAAGCTAGTGATTTGAGTTGCAGTGAGAGGGGCAGTTTGGTAGAGGGACTTCAGTCCAAAGTCGAGAATACATAGCAGAGAGGTAGAGCAACACTAGGGGAGACAACGCAACTCCAAAGAGGGTGACACAGAAGCCAGAGGGGTTGGTGCAGTCATTTAGAGGCAACACGGGTTTATATTAGGAAGAGAGAGCAACAGTTCAACATATCGATTTTTGAGCAAGTAAGGCTCACTGGGAGGGTGACACAACTCGTAGAGGAGGTGACTCAGTTCCAACGCAGAGCTTCGAGCAACCATCGCTACCCAGCACGGGGAACAACATCGTCATCTGTGGGGTTTGATCATCTAGTTGCTGGATTTGCCAAAATATCTGTCTCCGGATAGAGGTACTTCTGCCAGGTCAATTTTCTGTTGGGTGAGCTGGATTTGGCACCCTAGTTGTATTCAAAAATTTGCTTAATAATACAAACCCTCTATACGCTGCACCGATTATCCCGCATTGGTTTTTTCCGAGGACGATTGTCCAAAAATAATGGTGTCCCTTGTGTGATTGTCTCATTTTATTTCAGTTCATGATCTGTATATATGTGTAGTCTGCAATAGTGTTTTTCATCACTGTTTAAATAATTAAATAAATTGTTGAATGTAAAGAACAAGTAGGAGATGATAAACCAGTGATTGCAGTAGGATTTTTGATGTGTAGATTAAGAAATTCTCACACAACAGCGTCCCACCAGCACCACAGTTCGAATCTGCATTGCTCCTACTGCCCCGACAACTGATTGATCTGAGCCCCTTAGGCTTTGCGCTGGCCCAGAGAGCTGACACAGTCACTGCATGTGGTCCTCTCGGGTACTGCGTCTCCTCCTCCTGGCTCATAAAGCTGATGCAGGCACTACGTGAGCTCATGCGTCACTCCTCTTACACTGCGTCACTCCTTCAGCTGCCACTTTGGCTCTGAAACAACACTGTCACTTGGGACAATTGCCTCGGTACTGTAGATTCGCTAGATCTCTCGGTTGATGGCTTCAGCCTCCTATGATATGCAATGCTCTGATACCATGTGAAAATTTCTGAATCTGTACAAACAAAAATCCTACTGCAGTGACTAGTTTAGCATCTCCTACTTGTTATTTAAGTTATTTAATTTATAAACAGTATTCAAAAACACTACTGTAGACTACACTGACATACAAATCATTTACTAAAACAATAGATGAGACAAACGCACAAGGGACACCGTTATTTTCGGACAACACGTCCCCGGAAAAACCCAATGCAGGAAAACCAGTGCAGCATATAAAGGGTTTGTATTATTAAGCAAGCACTGCGTGAGCCCCTCTTGGGCTACGTAGGCCTATGCGCTGCCTCTTTGATGCTATTGTTGCCTCTGCTGCCCTTGCTGTCCTGTTGATGCGAGAGCCGCATCCTCCTCTTCCTCCTTGATTCTGATCTCTTTGCTGTTGCTTCCTGCCTTGGTCAACCGTCTGATTTCTTCCCGTCAAAGAGCTGCCCACATCTCCTCCCAAATGGGAAGAGAAACCCTGCCCATGATGATTTGGACAAAGATTTCCCAGTCTTCAGTGACTGCATTCAGGGCAGTCCTGAAGTTCGTTGGTCACGGATCCTCTGCAACCTGAGAATTTTCTTCTCCCTTCTACATCTGACACTGTCTCAGCTCACTCTCAAGCAACATCTTCCGCTGTACGAAAGTTCCCTCGTACAATGTGGTTAAGGCCTCCCTCGTTTCCCTTGCTGTGTCCTTCTCAGCAACATGTGGGATCACATGATCCTTGACCTCGTCCAAGATCATGCACTTGGCTTTTGCCTGAACCTCCTCATACTGCTTGAGAGGATCAACATCGACTGGAACAACAACTGTCCTCAAGGCATAATCCTTGATGCAATTTTTATCCAAAACTGCCAGGATCCTGGCCTTCCAGATGATGAAGTTGGACGCTCCATCCAACCTATCCTGATCCCTTAGTCCATTAACGATCATCTCTGCCCAAAAGAATGTTGAACTGGTTCTCTTCTACCTCTTTCGTTGTTGCCCCAACAATACTCAGATCAGGATTTCTTTGGTGCTAGAAACCTTGTAAGGAACAAGAGGGAAGGAACAAGCTCCCTCTGAATTTTGATTTCTGTCATGGAAATCTTTGTGCCAACCACCGTTGAACCACTCCTCTCTGATCTCTCTTTGCTGCTGCTCAACACTAGATCTAGATTTCTTGGCAAGAAATCTTTTGAAGAACTGATTCCCTCTACTTTGCTTCTGCCCCACTAGGTATTGTTATGCAGTAACAGAATCAACACCCTACTAGCAACTCCAGATGAAATTTGCTATGTAGCTCTAGCCACGGAAACCGAAAAATAAACGAGACTCAACAGTATCCGTGCTGGCCCAGTAGCCACTGCGCTGCCCTCTACAGTAACAACGTCACCCAATTAGGCTGAGTAGGCTTTGCATGAGCCTCCCTTAGTGACTTCGTCAACCCTCCTCTGCTCTCTCGGCCAGAAACTACGCTGTCTCTCGGGACAATTGCCTTCACGAACATAATTTCTTCTGTGCTTTTGCTAATGCCTTCAGTCCTCCTTGATCTGCAATTCCTCTGATACCATGTGAAAATTTCTGAATCTAACAAACCAGAATCCTATTGCAGTAAACTGATTTGCATTACCTACTTGTATTCTTCATTACAGTCCTCCTTGATCTACAATTCCTCTGATACCATGTGAAAATTTCTGAATCTAACAAACCAGAATCCTATTGCAGTGAACTGATTTGCATTACTTACTTGTATTCTTCATTAACAAGTTATTTTCAGAAATATTCAGAAAATATTAATGCAAATACACTTTAGCCTACACCAATATACAGATAAAGTATTGAAAAATAAATGAGACAACCATGCAAAGGGCATACTTATTTTGGACTAGACGTCCCAGGAATAACCCAATGCGAGAAAACCAATGCACCAACTATGAGGGTTTATTATTAAGTAGATTTCTGTATACAACTAGGGTGCCAAATCTAGTTCACCCAATAGAGAATAAACCTGACAGAAGTACGTCTATTAGGAGACAAATATTTTGGCAAATCCAGCAACTGGATGAACAAACCCCACGGGTGACTGCGCTGTCCCTAGTTTTGTGCAGCGATGGCTTCTCCTAGCTTTGCGCTGGAACTACGTCACCTCCTCCAGGAGCTGTGTCACCCTCCTAGTGAGCCTTCTCGACTCAGAAATACATTTGCTGAATTGCTGCTCGATCTGCCTCATAGAAACCCCAACGCCGCCTCTAAGTGACTGCGTTAGCACCTCTAGCCTCTACATCACCCTCTTGGAGCTGCGCTATCTCTCCCGGTGCTGCTATACTTCTCTACTATGTATTCTCGGCCTTGGACGTGTTGTCGTTTTGTATTTTTGAGGTTGAGGGAGTAAACACATTAGACACCATCAAAACCACTTTGGAAGCTGGGATCTAGCCTTGCCAGCTTCAGAGGGGGATCTTTCTGTTTAATTTAGCTTTGTTTTAGTGTAAATTTTAGGCTAGTTATGACTGTGCTTGTTTGTTTTGTTTCAATTGGTTTGGTTGATTTGAGTGTTATAATTCCATTGGGTTATGGAGTCTATAAATTAAATTGGATTCTGCATCAATTTTTAGAGGAGTTCTCACAGGGCAAGCTAGGTTGCACTAACTAGATCTTTTTAGAAATTAAATGAATGGTGGAATAGCATAAGTGTAAGGTTCAGTGGAAATCAAGGAGCAATTAAAAATTCCTTGATCTGACTTCAGTGGAAAACATTAAAATTAACAACAGCCAAAATAGGGCGCTTTAAATAACGAATCCTATTTATCATAGTTTCTGTTGATTAATTCAGATTTTTAGAATAACAGAGAAAGGAAAAACAATGTTTAGACAATAGACAGAAGAGACATATCACCATTTAGTACACCACATGAATCCCGTGAAAGGTCCTTGTATTATTAATGCTCTAGTGCTTTGAAAATTACAATATGCAGAAGGAAATTACATTCGGAAATCAACCCTTAATACTTCAAACAATGAAGTATTTATAATGAAAATTACAAAAATGCTTTACAAAATTGTTGTCAAACCGACTGTGTATTATTAGCCTAATTACAAACTATATCATCTAATCCTGGCAAAAGAATAGGCCATGTAGGCTGTTGAATGGAAAGGTGGCCCTGTGTTTATGGTTTCGGACATTGAGTCAATCTGAAATAGTGTTGCGATATTGAACTGACCATCGTGCTAGCTGCTGCACTGGCAAGTTGTTTTACTGCTCTTGAATTGTGCTTCAATCCAGGAAATCAACCAATTCTTCCCATTTCTTTTCATCTGGTACTGTCAATTTTATTACCCTGCGGTAAATTTCATCTACCTCTGTGTATTTGGCAAAAGTTGGCTTTACAGTAAAAATGTGTTTTACCTCATTTTGTACATGGAAATCATTTGACATGGTTTCCAGAAACGCTTTTGCTGTCATACTTGCCTTAATTCCATTGAACTTAATGCTGCTTTTAGCCACTTCTTTCATCTTCAGGATATAGTCTTCCTGAGTGATCAATTTGTCATTTATAACATAGATACTGGGCAGTCCTTTTGGATTAAGGCTTCAATTCTGTTTGTGAACCTGTTTACCTACAGCTCTAAGGTTTCACACCTTTCTTCCAACTGATTAATGAGCTTTCTCTTTGTCAAGACTTTCTTAACTTCCAGAATGGTGGCAGTTCTATCACTAATTCCTACCTCATCCAGCTCATACCTGGACTTTGAGTTTAAGAACTTGATTATATTAGAGGCTTCTGTGGGCATCTCTCCCAGCTTTTCTCTTCCTTGCACAATAGTTTCTGTAGCCTTCTCTATCAGCACTTTCTGCTCAAATATGACTTGGATAGAAGGCCAAATCTCATTCATAGAGTCTCATATATTCATCCAAATAGTTTCCTTGGCTTGGGCCAAGGTTTGACCAATTGAAGTGTCTCTCTCTACTTGGCGCAAATTCTCCAATAGTTTCTGGGATTTCTCCAATTCAGTAACTCGAGCAGCTTCAGCTTTGGCCTTTTGCACTTCCAAAGCTTTGATTTGGCCCTTCAAAGTCTCAATCTCCTTTGACTGCAGTTATATGTTCTGTAGTGTCTGTGTTACCTATTTAGCACTCGCAGTCTGAGTGGAGGAGGTAGGTGCAGTGGTTGCCCCTGTTGATGGACGCTGAGAAATAGGTATAGCATCCTAGGGGAAAATGGCCATCTTCAGACTGTCTTCCTTCTCCTTTATCAGTTTCTCGGTCTCTGCCTCCATCTGCCTAATCTGTATATTTTGTTCTATGATCAATTTCATCATATATGCTTTTTGTACTTCACCTTCTTCAATATGCTTGGTCATTGGATCCTCTGTGGTTGGCAGTTTGAGCTGCTTTCTTAAGGCTGCAATGTCCAGGTTCTTTTTGACAATCTCCTCAACAACATTGACATATTGAGGGTCATACCCTATCTTGATCACCAAGTCTTCCAAAGACTCGATCCTGTTATCCTTGGCCAAAGAGGAGACTTTTTCCATCTTCAACTGTGACTGGACATTTGCAAAAGAAACCTGCAATTTAGAAACTGACATAGCAGTGTTAGTTAAAGTAGAGGAAATAATTTCACCAGTTTGCTTGTGCATTTCCATTTGATCAATGGGATGTATGTCCTTTGTACTGAATTCAAAAGTTGTGCTCTTGTAGTCTGCTGCTGATTTTGGCTGTGGAATCTGGGCCTCGAGAAAAGCCATCTGGTTTTGCCATGCTCTGTATCAAAGACTGACAACAACCTACTTTGTGACCTGGAGGTCTACTTCCAAAATTGGTTATAAGTGCTATTCTTTAGAATTTCATTTCTGAGCTGTATCTCCCTGTACCTGTCAAAAATTGTCTTCTCTTTTTGTGCTTGGATATTCTGTGATTCCAGCTCAGTTTCCTTGTGACCTTGTGAAGATGAAGGTTTAGAAGGAGATGTTGTGAATTTGGTAGTTACAGGTGGTGAATCTGTGATGATGATGGCTGCTTGCTCTTCAATTTCTTTGTCCAATTCTACTGTGGGAGTTACCTTTGCTCTCTTCCTATAGCTGATTCTAAATTCTTTAGCTTCACTCCTAGTTGTAGATGATGATCCTTCCTCCCTCTGTCTTTTGCTTGATTTTTCCCGAGGAATAGGAGTCGACAAACTAGAAGTAGAAACAAGCTGTTCTTCAGCTTCCTGCAAGGTATTTTTTGTCCACTCCAGCTGATTGGCATACTGTTCTATGTCTGGCCTTGAAGTATGAATGGAAGGAGTGTTTTTGTTTTCCACTCTGAGCTTTGAGATGATGCCACAGGGGTCATAAGACCATGTAAAGCTTAGACTGAACTTCATCTCTACAAGCATTCTATCTGCCTCTTCACCTGCTGTCCTTGTGTTGCACACAAATGGGCCCACCTGTGTCTTTATTCTGAATTGTGCCTTCTTCTTGGCCACTACAAAGTGGATGTCATTTGAATTCAACGTCTGCCTGATATACTCCAGGGAAAAAATCCTCATTGGGAGGTATTTGGGGAGTTTATAGGGGGCCAATTCACAACCATATTCTCTGGTTTCTTTGTAATTTTGGTATAAATACCAATCCCCTGTCTTTGCTTGGTCTGACAAATGCAAAATTCTCTTGATTTCCTCACTGATTCTGGGCTGTACTGCACTGTTCAGAATGTCCTCACTGATTCTGCGCCGTATTCCACTGTTCAGAATGTTCATGGTTGGATGAACAAAGTCTTCAATAAACTGCTGATAATTGAATTCCTGTTGTTCTCTCATGTCCAATGAGGCCTAAAAAATTATTGGCTGCTAGTTCCTGGCATCATCCAGCTTCTGCAATGCAAAACTGAATTTGTCTGCCTGATACTAGAGGAACATATAAATCAAAATAGAGGTGTAATTGAACACCTGTTTTGTAGGAAACTTTATGAACTGTTCATGGATATTATTAGCCAAAAATTGACTGAAGTTGAACACCAAGGAGGGCTCACTGTTTGTGGAAAATATGGAGAGGAATCCTAAAATGGGCTCAACTACCCTCTGATCAGGATGATAGCCTAAAATGTAAGAAATCATGGAAATAATCTGCTTGGCCTGATCAGGGAAAATGGAAGAAGGATATGGAGGATTCTTTTTGGGTAATTGATTCTCTGGCAAGAAAATCTCAAAAATTCTGGCTTTGGTGGCAAAGTCTAGCTTTTGACAAAGCTGGGTGAGGGCTTCTCGGGAGAAACGGGCAACATTTTCCATAGTTGGGGTCAACATCATTTGGTCAATGGATTGGGCTGTGATGGTGGAAAGAATGTCATCTGTAGGGGCAATGATGGCTCTTTGAGCAGGGACATAACAAGCTTGACACCTTCTGGTAAATTCTAGGGCTTGGAATGTCAAGGGGAAAATATAATGGGGGAGGTTTGACTCCTAAAGCCCAATTTCATCGGTTTTGTTTGCGTTTATCCTCTAACCAACAATACAATTCCAGAAAATCACAGTCATACTGAGTTTCATTTACCCTGTAATCCCTATCAGCTAAAAGTATATGATCTAAATCTACAAAAGGGGGAATTAAAGGATTAATAGGCTTATCTTGAGTCTTAGTTTTGGGAGGCATGACTATAAACGTCTAAGTACAAGATGAATTTGCGGAGGAGCTTACCGAACATAGGAGAAGAACGGACTGTCAAGAGAAAACAGAAAGAAATGTCAGTTTTTGTCGTAATTTGACCGCAAAATTGCTCTGATAGAGATTGTTGTGGGAATCTATGAATAACAGAAAAAACAGGAGTGAAAAGGGGTGAGAATGACAGGCTCAGGAGATTTTAAACGCTGAGAATAGTCCCGTTAAAAATGGCATGGGACCGTAAGGTTGAACTGTTACCTGGGAGAAATCGAATTGAATGGAGAACGGTCATTTTGGCTAGGAATGCATTTAATTGGTTCAACGGTCATGCCATGTGGCGGGCAGAGGGAAAGTGGTGGGGCGTGACAAAGCAGATGAGGGAAATCTGTTTCCGGAGGGGGTAGTGGGCGGTTAATGGTTTTAATGGGGGGGGTGCGAAATCACCAAAGGGCGACACATAAGGGATGGGGCCCGATGGGAGAAACTGCTTTCCGGACTCCCCTCCCTGGCGGTAAAGACAAAATGGAAAGGGGGGGCTGAAAATGGATGAGGTCTGTTGATCAATTGCGGGATCAAATCCTGATGACTTCAAACAGTTGAACTTTATTAATAAACGACAAACAAGATTGTTTGTTTGCACCTTTAATATTTTCTTTTCAAACTTAGGATAAGGGAAAAATGAAACATATGAAGTCCTTTGTTCCCTGTGCACATATTTCCCTTTTCATTATATCCTTAACTTAGGATAAAATTTATATATACAAATATTTATCCTTAATCTAATCTGCCTACCCTTAGTTAAACTAGCATTTTTTATTTTTATCTCTAGGGTGCACTTAGATTAGCAAACCCATTTTTATTTTCTTTTATACAAAATGAAAAAACTACCTAATCTGTCCCTTATTTCTCCTATTGATCCAGATTAAACAGTTGGATCAATGTCATTTTCTACCTAACTTATGATTTACCCAGATTAAACTGTTGGGTTAACTCTTTATTCTTTATCTCAATTTACATAAATTTAAAGGAGTTTAATCATGATTACACAGTATGATTAAACTAAAAACTAGTGATTGTGGCATTTTGAACAAGCTGCACACAACTTTTATTTTCAGTAATGAAGCAAAACTATCTATGAGTAGTGGCATTTAGACTTGCAACACTTTCGGTATTATTCCTTTTTGTTTATTTTTCTTTTGATGGGGTTCAATCTTTTTTTCTTTTTCAATATTCTTCTTTATACCCTCTTTTCATTTTTTAATTCTTTTTCTTTTATTTGGAAAGCATTGGCAGATTGTCAAATATTTACAAAATAAGATTCTTGAGATACAATACTCAATTACCTTGAGATCCTATAAATTATAGGACCGTAACAGGACAAAAATCCAGTTGCCGAACTGCCCCTCTCTGCACTAGAAGCTTACTCCGAAATTCTCAGCAAACCATGCCCCATAATTTTAATCTAGCTCAAGTGCTGCTCTCCTTGTGTGTGTGTTTCCATTTGACCCTAAGCCTTCCTTTATACTTTTTCTGTTGAGAAATCAACGGCCGTGTTTTAATCTCTAATCAACGAATAAGATTAAATTAGACTTGATCCTTGTTACTTAGAAGCTTCTCACCCATATTTTCATTAATACCCATTACTATTTTAATTTTCCTAAGTTTAGACTTACGGACCCCATTAAAAATATTAATTATTTTAATAAAATATAATCCGGGTGGAATTTCACCAAACGATTTCTGGGTCTTGGAGATCTCATGTGTTCTAGCCCTTCTACAAAGTTTCGGAGCTAGAGCACATTCGATGCTACTACCCAAAAATCCACACTCCCTCTTAGCGAGGAATGTGTTCTAGCAATACTTCCCAACAGAAGTATCACACTGATCTATGACATCAGTCCTCTGCGTTGTTGATGCTCGACCCACTGCCCTTCATCCACTGCGCCTCTGCATTCTGTACTGCTGCCCATGACACTGCCACTGCCATTGTTGCATCTGTACTACAAATCACTCTCAATATGCTGCATCATGCTGCCCATAGCACTGCCACTGCTAACTACTGCACTGGAACTCAGTTGCTGAGAAGTAAGCAATTGAAAAGCCACCCAAACACTGACATGCAGGTCAGTCTGGATGCCCCTTGACGCTGAAACTACCTCTGCTACTAATTTGTGTTGATCCTCTGATGCTACTGTGCTGTTGTTGTATCTGCTCTGTGCCTTTCGCACTGCTACAACACTCCACTACGCTACTTCAAACTTTCGCACTCTAGCTCTGCCATTGTTGCTCCATCATCCCTAGCACCAACTTACTCCCGTCATTTTGCTACTGTCATTAAGGTCTCCCATAGCCATATGTGATCCAAGAGTTTGGGCACCTCAAGACCCTGCCCCCTTATTGTAGTCCTCCCAACTACAACTCAATATTGCCCGACCTCTTCTGTAGAGGTGCATGAGCACTAACGGTGCCATCATCATCGTCCTCTTTGTCAGTTTTCGCTAGAGCAGCCTTTTAGTCAGACTTCTCTTCTTTGCCCTTCTTCCGAGGGAACTACGTGGCGAAATGACCAATTTCTCCACATTTGAAGCATCTGACTTTGGATATGTCTTTCTTCTTCCATTGTTGCTACCTTTGCTGTGCTGCTGATGCGAGAACTACATCCTCCTCTTCCTCCTTCTTGATTCTGATCCCTTTGCTGCTGCTTCCTGCCTTGGTCAACCGTCTGATCTCTTCCTGTCGAAGAGCTGCCCACATCTCCTCCCAACTAGGAAGAGAAACCCTGTCCAAGATGCTTTGGACAAAGGTTTCCCAGTCTTGAGTCACTGCATTCAGGGCTGTCTTGACCATAAATTCAGCATCTGGTGTAGACCCCACGGAATGTAGCCGGTCATGGATCCTCTGCAACCTGAGAAGGAAGAGATCGATTTCTTCTCCCTTCTGCATTTGAAACTGTCTCAGCTGACTTTCAAGCAACATCTTCCGCTGAACGGAAGTTCCCGCGTACAATGTAGTCAAGGCCTCCCACATTTCCCTTGCTGTGTCCTCATTAATATGTGGGATCACATGATCCTTGATCCCGTCCAAGATCATGCACTTGGATTTTGCCTAAGCCTCCTCGTACTTCCTGAGAGGATCAACATCGACTGGAACAACAATCGTCCTCAAAGCGTAATCCTTGATGCAATTTTTATCCAAAACTGCGAGGATCCTGGCCTTCTAGATGATGAAGTTGGATGCTTCATCCAACCTATCCTGATCCCTTAGTCCATGAACCACCATCTCTGCTCAAAAGAATGTCGAACTGGTTCTCTTCTCCCTCTTTCACTCCTGGCTTAGCAAAACTCGGATATGGATTTTTTTTTGCGCTAGAAATCCTCTAAGGAACAAGCTCCCTCTGAATTTCGATTTCCTTCACGAAAATCCTTCTGTCAACCATTATCAAACCAGTCCTCTCTGATCTCTCTTTGCTGCTTCTCAGCACTGGATCTAGATTTCTTGGGAAGAAATCTTCTGAGGAACTGATTCCCTCTACTTTGCTTTTGCCCCACTAGGTACTGTTTTGCACCAACAGAATCAGCTCTCGATCAACAACTCTAGATGAAATTTGCGCTGCACCTCTTGCCACAACAACCGAAAAAAAACGAGACTCAACAGTCTCTGCGCTGGCCCAGTAGCCACTGCACTGCCCTCTGCAGCAACAACGTCACCCAATTAGGGTGATGCAGGCTCTGCGTGAGCCTCCCCTGGTGACTGCGTCACGCCTCCTCTGCTTTTTCGGCCAGAAACTACGTTGTCTCTCAGGACAATTGCCTTCACGCACATAATTTATTCTGTCCTTTCACTGATGGCTTCAATCCTCCTTGATTTGCAATCCCTTTGATACCATGTGAAAATTTCTGAATCTAACAAACCAGAAATCCTATTGCAGTAAACCGATTTGTGTTACCTACTTGTATTCTTCATTAACAAGTTATTTTCAAAAATATTCAGAAAATATTAATGCAAATACACTTTAGCCTACACCAATATACAGATCAAGTATTGAAAAATAAATGAGACAACCATGCAAAGGACACACTTTTTTTTAGACTAAACGTCCTCAGATTAACCCAAAGCGGGAAAACCAGTGCAGTAGCTATGAGGGTTTTATTATTAAGCAAATTTTTGAATACAACTAGGGTGCCATATCCGGCTCACCCAACAAAGAATAAACCTGGCAGAAGTACCTCTATCTGGAAACAAATATTTTGGCGAATCTAGCAATTGGATGAACAAACTCCACAGGTGACTGCAATGTCCCTAGTGCTGTTGTTAATTTTAGGTATGTTCTATGCTTAGAGCAATTTATTTCAATTTTCACAGTTAGCTCAATACCTTTTCCAGATTAGCAATCACATCAGCATTAAAGTAAACTGCAGATAGAACATAAACGTAAATCGCAGAAGACAAGCCAAGATAAGAGGACACAAGATGTGGCGTTAGCCATGGACAAACACCAATGTGGGGAAACCCTTGATCAATTCTTCTTATATGTTCTTCAATAGTTCAGCAGAGAGATAGTACGTTTACAACGGAAGTCAACACTTTGACTTATCTAGATAAGAGCATAGATCATCTCTAAGAAGATGATACATGAGACTAGTTGAAGACATGCTGCTTCAACTGATTCTTCAAGGTGGCTCCTTAGCCTATTGTTGTGCTGCATTTCGTCATCATGCTGCACCATGCTGCACCCATCATCACTATGCTGCATCTCATCATGCTTCATTAATCATGACTGTACCCATCACTGTATTGCATTATGTGCCATTGTTTTACCACGTTGCCACACTGACCTATGTCTTCGCTGCATCTTGCTTGCTTGTTGTCCTTTGCATGCTAGCTATCCCTTGCATGCTAGATGTAACATTGCATGCTTGGTGTATTTGCTGCTAAGTACCATACAACTGTCCCAATGTTAGTTAGTTGTCCCTTTCATGCTGCTCTCCTTCGAAGACAGATGCTTAGGCTGTTCCGACAGTTTTGACAATTTTGGCTGTTCCCGATAGTTCCAGCAGTTCTGGCAATTCTTGTTATTCCTGGCAGTTCTCGATCCAAAATGGATTTTGGATAGACTCCTAAGTCTAAGAGGTCCTCACAGAGGAAAAATGAAAGTCTAAGGAAGTTCCTGGAAATAGCCCTATTGCAGAGATCTTTTCCTTCTGAATCTACTGCAACTTGAATGGGTTAAAATGGACTTAGGATGTAGAAGTTATCGCATAAAGAAGATGCCCTATTTCTTTGAAAAAAGAGGCAAAAACCTCTAAAAATGGCAAAAAACCTTTAAAAAAGGAAATCGCATCGGAAAAAGGCAAAGGCCAGATTTAAGCGGAGGTGGAGGAAACTTCGATCCGCTGACCCAATCGATCGGATCAGAGGCAGACAAATATGTGATATCGGGACCTGGATCTAGTGATTGTGATCACACGATTTGCCGATCGCCGATCATGCGATACACCAATCACCGATTGTCGATGATCGGATCGGCGAATCGGCATTGGCGATGCACAGAACCCCGGTCCGAGCGACATTGCGATCGGCGATATCGGCAATCGGCGATCGACGACCCCCGATACCGATAAAAAGGCCAGATCGGATAAGTTTTCAAACACTGATTATATAAAATTTCAGGTCTGGGAATTTGGATTTTCATGTATTTGGGATTTTACCCAAAACACATATGCGATGAATCCGGACCCGAAAGGGTTTATAAATGAAAATATATATCATTTCAAGTCCGCCATAAAGCCATTTTTGCGCTATTTTTAGTGTTTTAATATATTTTTCAAATACAAAGGGAAACCACGAAATGAGCGGGATTGCAGGTGGGCCGTAGGCGATAAGTGGTTTTGGCCGGGCTCCGCCCGAGCCCATACACTGACTGCCACGTGGCTAGGCGCCAGAGAGAGAAAACCACCCTTTTTGGGCGGGTAATCTCTGTGCGTGTTAGCCACCCGAAATCAATAATAGCCGTTGATCAACTATTATTGTGATGGCACCCAAAGACAGATCCGAAATGATATAAGGCCGAATTCATAATATTTGAAGTCCGATAAACATTGATTTGTTGGATTTTTCCCGTGTTTTACAGTGTTTCTATGTGTAAACAGGGAACGACTGTTTCTGGGGGATTTCAAGTGCCGATGGTTCCTTCCGTTACAGAACAGGTGGCCACCATCCCTGAAGGCATTTAGCAATGATTGCTAATGCTCAGAGGGGGATTTGAGCGGACAGAGACAAGGAGCTAGAGAACCCAGAAGAGGAAACAAACGGACAATGCCGATTGGCTTAAAAGCCACAGAATGACAATGAAAAGAAAAGTGCTGGGATAGGAGTGCAGAAGGCTAAGCCAAGCAGGAAGCAGAGGCAAAGAAAGAAGCCAGAGCCGAAGAGCTAGAGCCAGAGCCAGAGTCGAGAGCCAGATCCAGAGTCGAGAGCTAGAATGCCGAGAGCTTCAAGAGCCAGGGATAAAATGGTGTCTAAACCCATTGTTTCTGTGTAAAACAGTGGAGTTGAGCCAAGAGCTTGTAAAAGGACTTTGCCATAATCCCAGAGAGCCTAGTCGAGTTGACTAGAGCTCAAGGAGATGTAGCCCAAGAGTTTTGGGTGAACTCCTCAGTAAATTGTTGTTTTATGTGTTTGTTTTTACTGCTGCATTGTTTACTGTTATATGTATGTGTTATATTAGCATAAACAATAGATTTTAAAGTACATAAACAACTTAAAATAAATACCAGCATACATCTTCTGTTCAAGCACATATTTTCAATTTCGCATTGGTTAATCAATAAGACTTGGGAATATTTAAGCTTTGGAAATGGGAGAGGTTCTTGCAAGTTAGGCAAGAAGCCTAAGTGCCCCATTTTCAGATCAGGTGGTATCAGAGCCTGATATTGATTGACCTCACCTTCAAAGAAGGTTATATCAAAATGCTTGATTGACAGAGCAAATTTTGCTTGATTGACAGAGAAAAGATTGCTTGTCTGAAAGGTGTTTAAACAGTCAGAGGTTGATTGTTGCAGACTGACTATTATTTGAGTTTGCAGGGGCGAAGGGAAAGTTGTTGATAGCTCAGTCCAGGAAGGACAAGAAGGAAGAAGGGCTGAATGCATTCTTCTATTCCCAAGGACCTCAAAGCAATCCTTGAAGCACAAGAGGTTTGTTGCAAAAGGTTGTTTAATAAAGCACTTTATTAATCTTGTTTGAAGTTCTTTTGTTCATTGGCATAATGACAACTTCTACAAGTGAAAATCCTCAAATTCCTCCTTCATCACAGGACTCTATGATGGAGACTTGAAGCAAGACTTGTTCATCATGATGGACAAGGTGAGAGAAATGTATGAGGATGGAAGGAAGAGCAACATACTTAGAGAGCAGTTGAATTCCACGAAGGAAGAGAAGCAGTTGCTTTCCGACAGACTGTAGGAAATGGAGAGGCAACTTCATATTGCAAAGATGAACCTAAAAAGGATGCATGAGTTGGAGTCACAACTCTTTGTTGCCAAAGAAGCCTTAGTCAAGTATCAGCTTGAAAAAGAGGTAAGCCATTCCAGTTTGTCTTCAAATTCCTCTAAGAATGCTTATATTGGTTCTTTTGAAAAACATACCAAAGGCATAGGTTCCAAGCTAATGTCCAAGATGGGCTATGAAGGAAAGGGCTTGGGAAAGCATGCACAAGGTATTATTGAACCAATAATGGTTGAGGAAATGCCTAAGTATTTGGGTCTTGGCTATGGACAGTCTTATGGAGAGAGTTCCAAAGCTGCCATGAAGGCCATTGAAACAGCTCGAAGAAGAAGTTGCATTGCAGAGTGTGAAGATTGTGTTCAGGAGGAATGCAATAGCTTGAAACATCACTTGCAGGATGCAGGTGTTCAGAAGCACACACTTGAACCAAAGAGTTGTGGAAACTCTAACAACCTTGAAGAGATCGATGGTGTTCCAAAGGGAGCCACTTCTTCATTTCCTTCACCTTCTCATGAAGGCAATAAAGGTGAAAGAGGCAGGTATAAATCTGGTTCTAATCATATTCCTTTTGATTTCGCAAAGCATGATAAATTTCCACATAAGCATGGGAAAAGAATTGCATGTTCCTTTTGTGGTTTGGATAACCATCATGTTTCTAGATGTTGGAAGAGAATGGCCACATACAGGAAACTTTTGAAGGAAAAGAAGCAAAAAGCCAAAGGTCCATTGGGCAAGGCAAATCATGCTGCCAAAAGAATGCACATGTGTTGAACTTACTGCCATAAGCAGGGGCATCTTGCTAAAAGATGTTGGACTTTGAATCCGGCAATGCTTCCACAAAAGCTAAAAAAAGTGGAAAGAGAAGATCGCAAAAATGGAAAGGAAGATTCCATGACTGATGTGTCTCAGGATGATTCACATGTTGATGCTGATGTGCAGACAAAGGTAGTACCTTTGAAAGGGATTGGTGAGAAATGGCTAGAGTTCTTATCCAATTAAGGTTGCATGTCTAGTGATGCATCTAGTTGCATTTATTTGTTAATGAGATGCAAGTTGCAGGTTCTTACCAAGAAGGTTAATGGAAAAGTTGAGTAGAAGACTCACTTTATTGCTGCAACATTAGATTTCATTCCAGCTTCGAAAATACAATGTGCTTAAGTGAAAGTTGAAGGATGAAATGCATGCATGAGCAGGAGATGCCTGAACACAGGGATGTTGATGATTTCCTTGTTTTTGAACATGTATGTGTAATTAACTTGTAGGGTCGATTGCTTGACATACATGTGATGCAATGTCGACTTGGGAGAAGTTATCTTGGTCTCTAAGATGGTGATAATAATGAAAGTGTTTCATTTTTGGAAAGGAGTCCTAATGGTATTCTCGGCCTTAGACGAAAGTCCCATTGCCGAACTATCCCTTTCTGCACTAGAAGCTTACTCTGAAATTCTTTGCAAACCAAGCCCCATAATTTCGATCTAACTCAAGTGTTGCTCTCCCGCGTGTGTTCTCCAACTAACCCCAAGCCTTCCTTTATACTTTTCCTGTTGAGAAATCAACGACTGTGATCTAATCTCTAATCAATGACTAAGATTAAATTAGACTTGATCCTTGTCACTTAGAAGCTTCTCACCCATATTTTCATTGATACCTATTAATATTTTAATTTTCCTACGTTTAGACTTAGGAACCCCATTAAAAGTATTAATTATTTCAATAAAATACAATCGGGTGGAATTTCACCAAACGATTTTTGGGTCTTGGAGATCTCATGTGTTCTAGCCCCTCCACAAAATTTCGGAGCTAGAGCACATCCAATGCTACCCAAAAATCAACATTAAACAATAGCAAATTCTGAATATATCTCTCAAAGCCTTCCCGACAATCCAGTTACAGAGAATAAACCTGACAGAGAGATTTGTGAGATTACCTCTCACTATCACTGAAAATCCTGGCTGATCCAGCCCCAGAATGATTGCCCTCGACTTTTCTGGCTGCCTCTGTGTTAGCCCAACGTCAAGCTATCTAGGGATAGCGTCAATCCTCTGGCTGGTGGATTTGCTTCCTAGGAGATTCGATTTTTGCCTCCTGGTCTCGCACCCTGGCAAATGTTAGACTCCTTGGCTTCTGCGCTGCCTCTGTGTGGCTTTGCATCAACCCCTCTGGCTCTGCGCTATCACTTCTAGATCTCCCTCTGCCTTTCTTTGCTGATGATTCTCCGGCTTGGAAAATCTCTTTCTCTTCAGATGCTATCCCTGACCCTCAACTGCAAGAAATCTCCTTGATCGAAATTTCCTCCTAAGAACTTCTCACTTCAGAAATTCGATCTCTTGATCTCTTGGTGCGTTTTCCTAGTGACCCTCAAGCCCCTTCTTATATCTTCCTATTGGACAATCAACGACCTAGATTAACTCCTAGTCAAAGGCTTAGATTGTTTTGACTGGACCTCCGTCTTTTTCTAGAAATTACAACCACAATTAGATTAATACCGATTAATATTTTAATTTTCCTAAGTTTAGACTTAAGAACTCCATTAAAAATATTAATTATTTTAATAAAATCGTCTCTGGGTGGAATTTCTCAAAATGGTTTTTGGGTTCTTTGGAATGCATGTGCCCAAGCCTCCTTGCAAAATTTGAGGCCTAGAGCACATCCGATGCTTCCCCAAATCAACAAAGTACCAGAGCCTTGTGGACCTAGTGATCATGTGAATGTAGAGAGGGAAGATGATGAAATAGCACATGTAATGTGCGGAGGGGAATGAAAAATATGAAACGGGAAAACAGGACTGTGCTACCAAAATCAGGGTTTCGCAAGTAGTGAACATCTTGAAGCTATAAGGCGATAGGGGAGATCCCATGGGACTAGGGTTGACGATAAACCCCCCATTTAAGGTTGAGGGAACACGACTACAGTGGAGACCCTTCCTCCTTCCAAGTTACCCAATAATCCATACCCAATATGCCCAAGGAAAAAAAGGCGTAAGCGCTTGATTGCATAATGAAAGACATACCTTTATGATTAGATGACCCACCTTCAAACATACACTCTTGACAGATGGGCAAGGGGACATATGACTGGCTCAGGGAGTGGAGATCCACTGACACAATATATCGGCCACACTGATGGCTGTTAGGGGCTGTTGGCTGCCGGCTGAAGACAAATCTAGGAGAAAAATTCTCCTATGGGGTCACTCACTGGTGGTGGTTAACAGGGTGCTAACACAACCATCATGAAACTGTGATAAGGGTTGATGACCATGGTTAGGCCGTGATGAAGGCCACCTCGATCATAGCTGCAGTAAATATAATTAACATGACATATTGATGAAAAATTGAAGAATTTAGACAAGAAGAGTGCTTTGTGTATTAATTGTTTTTGTCCTGGATTGTTGGGATGCAGTTATTGCCATATAAAGTTGGGAGTTGCAGTTATTAGGGGTGGATTTGATAGGTGAGAGAATTATATATATTTATGACCTGATTTTGACACTTGCTGCTCACTTATGATGCAAGAATAGTGGGGTGAGTGGATTTATTATTTTCTATTTTGTTTTCTCTAAGTTGACTGTGTATATCAGTTTATAAATAGCAGATTATAGTACGTGTATATTAGACAACAATTCTTGCATATCATCTTCATGTTTGTGATGCTGATCATAAGGAAAGGATATTATGGACTCAGTTTTCAGTCAGTCGGGCTTTAGGGATTGTCACATCCACAGATAGAAGACACAAAACACAGAAAAAGTGATCTTTAACCATTAATAAAATGCTTTGAAGTTAACATAGCATTCTATTGGGTGTGAGAGGTAGCAAAATTTAGAGAATTGCATTGTTTTAATTTTAAGTGTAGACTGAATGTGGAGCCCCTACATGTCATTTCTTGGTTTGAGATTTTTGTGATTTCCTATCTTGTTTTCTTTCTTCCATAAAATTGATAAAGGTGATCAGTCCTTTGACATTAATGAATTATGTTGATATGGAAGGGAAATTTTGTATATTGCTTTTGTATAATTTCAGATTGGTCATTTCTACAGTGGTGAATGTGTTAAACCATGGCAAACTCTTATTGGCCTTGTTTTAATTCAGGGTAAAGATTTCAGAAGCCAAATTCAACTGGGAAACAATGCTTTTTATGGTGCAAATTATATTCAGGTAAAATATAATTTAAGTGTTTGTTTTGATATTTTAAATGTTTCTTATTTCATACCTTCTTTGTTTTTCCACAGTTGATTTTCGAGCTTGAAATCAGTCTAAGATATGCACAGTTTCTTCTGAGGGACATATCTGAAGGTTTCAGTATCATACAACCCTTAGGGGCACAGGCTTATATGCTTATCATTTTTGACTTTCTGGATGGGAATTCCCTTGTCACCCTGTTTTAGATTGCTGTAACTTGCTTTGTTCCATGAAGTAATATGTGCCATATTTAAACAAACCTTGGGACTTGAACCTCTAAAAAAATGGGAATGCAAATAGATGGTAGGGGTGGAGTATAGATTCAAATAGAGTCGTTTCATACAACCAGCCTTTAGGTAGATCATGCGATATTTCATTCATTAGGTAGGTTGTGAAACCTTGCTGGGAAAACTACTATCACTAATGATGCCTTATTAAACAGTTTGATCACTTCACTTAATGTGATTCCTTTTACACATTAAAATATCTTTATTAAGCTTTTTGTTCCTAGTATTTTAGTTTAAATATTCCAACACCCCCGCTTCCCTTGGAAATATTAATTTTCAATTATCTACCCCCTCCATAGTTAACTTTAGATTCTTAGAACTTTCACATTACAAAATAATAGGAACCACATGTTTTATTTTCTGCATAGCTTTGTCTTTAGTTGTTGGGACATCATTGGTGATCCATATCATTGTTGTATCCTTCATCTTGAGCGAAGAATTCTATTAAACCCGCTTAAGAAACAATTTGTCATATCCTTTCATTGAAGATAGGATATTACTAAATCCATTGGCAGTCTTGAATCTTCTTTCATTAAAGGAAAGATATTGTATTCACCTTGACAGGTGGAGTGTTCTAACTAATATAACCCGTTGGAGATTTATTTGTGTTGTTTAAAGGATATGGTCTTTCTTGTTTCAAAATAATCAGCTTCTTCCTTGTCTAACTCCCCTTTGTTTGAAGTCCAAGCGAGATTGGTGTTTTAATCCTTTTTATTTTACCTTTAAGTCTGTTGTTTGCTTGGATTTTATAGTCCTATACACCATGGGTCAAATTTCCACACTAAGCATGACCTTCCCTTTTTTCCTCCATCCCCTTTTCCTAATATTTTTCTTGATTTTCTTTTATCTAAGCGGCTTTGCCTTTGTCTAGGTGAAGTTTGTTGCCCACCCCTTCAAGATTGAATCCATTTTGGGATTGGTGTTTCTTCTTCACCACGTTCGTAGCTCTGCGGATTCCACTATTGGCCGAGATTAGTACCCTTATCTTCGTTGTTGCTCCTTGGAGACCATAGCCTTAACCAACTCCTCAAGGCAGGATTACTATTGGTTTGTGGATATTACATGTCTCTCATAGTCGGTGGGCATCTCGATGGATCACCTTTCCCGAATTCAATACTCTCTTGATTCCTTTGAACATTTCTTGTTTACCAAGGGGTGAACAATATCACCAAGGTTGAACAATATCACTAGATAGGACATCTAGAGGTAATATATATAGGTCACTTGGATCCCCCAACTAAGGGGTTGAGTCCTATGATGGCCTTCTATATGGAGCCCTTTATGGAGTTTAGGGATGGCCTCATTGCCCCTCATACACTTCGACACTGAATGCATGTACTTAAGATCTTGATGGGACAGTTCAAAGTTGGCTCACATTGTGTTTAGGGTGATGCTAAGCATCACATTCTTTGGGTGGAGATGACCAACTAGCTTTGTCATCTATATAGGAGATTAAGACAAAGGGGCTTTTCATTTTTTGATGTTCCATTTACTATGAGATTTGTCACTTTAGGGAGTCCTAAAATTTTCTCCTCACTTCCTTCTAGTATTTGGACTAGAGATGCTTGGCCTAGTATATAAATGATGCCCTTGGATTCAGATCCAACTCCATTCAACCACTCCTAGACCCCCCAACCAAGGGGTTGAATCCTAAGATGGCCTTCTATGTGGAGCCCTTAATGGAGAGGGATGACATTATTGTTCCTCCTTATACACTTTAACAATGATGCATATGGTTAGGATCCTGATGATATTACTTACAGTGGGATTACATCGACTTTAGGGTGATGCTAAGCATCACATTCTTTAACTGGAGAAGACTAGATAACTTTTTTGATGTCCCATTTACTATGGGGTTTGTGGTCTATACTACTCTCTCTTTAGGGGGACCTAGAACTCTCTATTTTCTTTATTTAGCATCTAAACTAGTGATGCTTGACGTTGTATATGGACAAGGCCCTTGGATTTAGATCCAATTCCCTTCAACAACCTCCCTTGTGAGACACCACTAGGTTGATCATGTTTTTCTTTCTAGTGCTCCAAGAGGATAGAGATACCAAGAAGCAAGTAGACAATGATACCACCTCACTTTCCAAATCCACGAAACCTTGGTGAACCACTCAACCTCCCTAGAGATCATTGTGAAGTTGTTGTCTAAGATTGTAGTTTAGTTCACTGAACTATTATATTGATAGCCTCCTCCAAAGCTCAATGACAGGGGGTTCATTTAGAAAATATGATATACCATGATCGAACTCCTCCCATTATCCATCTATATGGAGTTTACTTTCTTCAACCTTGGATGTTACGAGAAACATAGATATTGAGATTGTAGTTATGTTGAGAGACAATTCAACCTCCTCCTTTCCCTCCTTCTCTTCTATAGGAGACAACAACAACACTGGGACATGTTGAGTCCCCCTCTTGGTTTTACTTGTGTGTGACATTTTTCATTTTGGCCCTAGGGTTGTGTATTTTGATTAGTCAGATGATTCTTGTATTGGCATTATTATTTATATGCTTAGGTTTTAGGGTTGTGTATTCTCATCAATGGGATGATTCTTGCCTTGGTATTTAACTTTTAATAGGAGTTTCCCTTAGCAATTCAATTAACCTTTTTATGGTCATTTGGTGATATTAATAAACTAATCTTATCCTATCTTATCTATCTTTTACCTCTATTAAAGAAAAGTTGTTCCTCATTTTATTTACCATACAACGCAAGGCTAGCAGGCTGCAATAGTGCGAGAGGCACGGGAGTGTTGCACCAATGCAGGTGTGCAACGGTGCGAGATGCAGGGAGTTGTTGCAACAACGCATAGGTCAGAGAGGGGGCACTTGTCAGCGACAGAGGGAGCTTCAACATCGAGTGTCTTTAGCGTGACGGAGATGAGACCAATTATTTACTTCTCAGTAACTGAGTTGCAGTGCAACAGTTAGCAGTGGCGGTGCTATGGGCAGCACGATGCAACATGATGAGAGGGGATGTAGTGTCGACGCAGCAGTGGCAGTGGCAGAGCCATGAGTGGCAGTACGGGATGCAACAATGCAGATGATGGGCTGCAGGCCTAACATCGGGGACCGATGTCAGATGATTAGAGTAATACTCAATGAGGAGTATTGCTAGAGCACAATCCTCGCTAAGAGGGAGTGTTGATTTGGGGTAGCATCAGATGTGCTCTAGCCACGAAATTTGGTGGAGAGGCTAAGGCACATGAGATCTCCAATACTCAGAAAGGGTTTGGGCAGATTCTAAACAGTTTAGGAGATATTAAAATAATTAATATTTTTAATGGAGTCCTTAAGGCGAAACTTAGGAAAATTAAAATATTAATGTGAATTAATATGAAACTGTGTTAGAATGGTCCAAAAGTCATGGATCAAGCCAGATTTAATCTTAGCCGTTGATTGGGGACTTAATCTTCGCCGTTGATCTGCCAACGAGAAAAGTATAAGAGGAGGCTTGAGGGGGTCACTAGGAGAACACACCAAGAGATCAAGATTTCGACTTTCTGAGGCTGGGTTGTTGAGAAAGTTGAGAGAGTGATTAGGAGTTGTAGCTGAGGGGCAGTGAATATAGAAGCAGAGAGACAAAGATAGTGCCGGGAGGATTAGTGCAACAGCTAGGAAAGCTGACGCAGAGGGCAGAAGCCGGAACTACCGGGAATAGCTGGAATTGTCGGGAACTGTTGGAACAGTCGTGAAAGTTGACGCAGAGGGCAGAAGCCGGAACTGCTGGAACCGCCGGGAAAGCTGACACAGAGGGCAGAAGCCGGAACTGCTAGGAACAATCGAAACTATTGGGAACTGCTAGAACAGTCAGGAAAGTTGACGCAGAGGGCAGAGGCTGAACTGCCGGGAACAACCGGAACTGTCGGAACAACCGGGAACACTAATGCAGAGGGTAGAAGCCGGAACTGCCGAGATTTTTCTCTGTTGGGTGAGCCGGATTTTGCACCCAGATTGTATTCTGAAACTGCTTAATAAATCAAACCCTCAGATAGTTGCATTGATTTTCCTGCATTGGGTTTTTCTGGGGACATTAGTCCAAAAATAATGGTGTCATTTGTTTGCTTGTTTATGTTTCCTTCAGTTGATGATCTGTAATGTGTTGAGCATGTACTTGTGTTTATTTTCAGTGTTTACATGGTAAATAACTTGTTAATTGATCATAACAGGTAGGAAGGAATAAATCAGAAAGTACATGGAGGGTTTCTAATGTGTCAGACTTAGAAATTCCCACAAACAGTTTGCAGTGCAGGGGCAGTTGGTAGTGGCAGTGGCAGTAGCAACATGGATGCAAAATTTCAGAGGGAGCTGTAGTACAGATGCATTGTTGACATTGGCAGTGTCTGTAGCAATACAATTGCAACAACAACGTAGTAGTTGGTGGACAACATATCAGACATCAGCAGCGCAGAGGATGATGTTATGAAGTCAGGACGATGCTTCAGTGGGAGGCATTGTTAGAGCACATTCCTCGCTATTAGGGAATGTTTATTTCTTGTAGCATCGGATGTGCTCTAAGTCTCAAATTTTGTAGGTAGGCTTGGACACATGTATTCCAAAGAACCCAGAAAGCGTTTTGGGAAATTCCACCCAAAGACAGTTTATTAAAATAATTAATTATTTTTAATGGGTCTCTAAGTCTAAACTTAGGAAATTAAAATAATTAATGGGTATTAAATATAACGGTGGGTGTAACTTCTAGAAGAAGACAAGGATCAAGCAAAAATGATCTTAGCCATTGATTAACTTCTAACCTGGGTCGTTGAATGTCAATGAGGAGATTATTTAAGGAGGCCCTAGGGTCATTTGGAAAATACACTGAGAGAGATCAAGAAGATCGAATTTCTCAGAGAGGGCAGCGCAACAGTTGCTAGAGGAGTGATCAAAGCGATCTTTTGCAGTAAGGGCAGAGATAGTATACGGAAGTAGTCCTAGGCCGGAGAGTACAAGGCAGAGAAGGCAGAACAATGTCTAGAGAGAGGTAGACGCTGGCTCACGCAGAGTTGATGCAGTGGTAGTGCAGAGCTTAGAGGGAGATCAAATTCCTGCTAAGGAAATCGAGTTTCAGAAGCTGGGAGTCGGGGTGTGAGACCGGGAGGCAGAAATTTCTAGTCAGCAGAGGATCCAAGGAGGAGCAACATGATTCCCAACAGGGGTGACACAGAGATTGTGTAAGGCTTACACAGAGGGGATGCAGAGGCCACACAGAGGCTCTAGTCCAGCGTGATTAGACTCAAATTCTTCCAGTGACAGGGTGAGAGCATCTCACAATTTGTTTTGTCTAGTTTCTCTCCATATCAGATTGCTAGTTGAGCATCCAAGGAATTGTACTCAGAATTACTACTGCATAATAATAAAACTCTCAAATCTGCTGCACCGATTTTCCCACGTTGGGTTTTTCCAGGAACATTTGTCCAAAAAGAACGATGTTATTGTGTTGTATTTTCTTTCTTTCTCATTTTCTTGTTTCCGCATTACATTTAATTGAGTGAAGGCTGTAGTGTATGTATTTTGATATTTTTCGTAATAAACTGCAAGTAATTTGTTTAAAGGAATTTAACAAATAGGAAAAATATCATGAGTTGTTGCAATAAGGATTCCGGTTTAGGAATTTTCACATAAACAACATAAGAAAATCCTTTCCTCAATGAGCAATTATTATCTATGGAGCATAAGAAAATGATAAATTTATGTTACTTATGTTCTTATGATGAGCAACAAGTAAATTCTATGACAGCAGCAAGCTAACAGTGAGTTATTCTTATGCCAAAATGTCAAACAGTCCCAAGGTTACTTCTTCATCTAAATCTAGATAAGAGCCTTTAACATAAAATGCAAATCATGAGAAGATGCTTCAGTTACTGTTATATATCAAACTTCAAGGTGCTTTTGACAGTCATCCAATTTTCATAAAACAACTTAAGAGATCCTTACCCAATTCTTCCAATGATTAGCTAATGAACTTAGGCTATTTGTCAATGATTTTTAGGGTACTTTTATGAATGTTTTATCACTGTTATGCAAAAAATCAATGGCTGTTAATGAAACAGCGAGGAGAAAAGGGTTTGGAGATCAAACCACTTAGGCCTTGGGGCCTTGGAGGTGAGTAGAAGTTTGCCCACAATTCCTCCAATGAAGAGGCTACTTGCAACCACAAAATTCTAACCCAATTTCTCTGCAAAACACACCAAGTGTTAGCCTCAAAAATCATATGACAATTAAAAGTGTCTGAAAAGGGCTAAGAAGGCTAAGACGAGGCCAGGATGAGGGGGCAACAAGGCCTTTCTAGGCCTGCAGCGAAGGGAGGAAGACTACCAATGAGGGATAGAGGCCATGATAGGTAGGAGGAGGAGCCTAAGGGCTCACGACAGGGGCTAGGGAAGAGAAATGAGGGCAGTAAGGGAGGGAAAAGGGCAGAAAGGCTAGGAAAAGGGCACTGGAGAGAGACAAGAGGGACACGGAGGGTAGGAGAGGTCCTAGCAGGGTTGTGGCAGGGAATAAGAGGGAGGCCAAGGTAGGGAAAGAGGCCTTTAGGCTTGCGACCAGGCCTAAATGGCCCTAAAAAGGTGACCACAAGGGCTAGGAAGGACAAGGCCTTTGGGGGCCTGCGACTAAGGGCAACAATCCTTAGGGCTTGACAACTAGGGTTTAGCAGCCCAATTAGGCTTGCGTCCAAGGTTGGGAGGCCAGAAAAGGGCAGCCGCTAGGGCTCAAGGTGAACGTTGGGCCTATAAGACCTAATTTTTTTTTGCAAACCCTTGTAATTTTTTCTTGATTTGCTTCAGATCTTTGAATTTGCTCAATTTCACTGCAAAATATTCGATGTTGGCTCTGTAAATGAAATAGAGACTAGGTCTTACCCTCAAGTTCCTAGATCTAGCTCAAAACCATAGAAAATATTATTTACTAGCTTGGATATCACCTGCAAAAACAAAAAACAAAAATACTAAAACCCCAATATATACAAAATTTGAAATAAAACCCCAAACCCCAATTAGCTGCAAAACAAGGGTTAGAAAAATTATTTTACAAAATTATTTACAATAATTTACAAATGTACAATGCTTGAAAATGAAAAACTTTTTTTGAGAAATAATTTTTTTAAATGATGAGTAATGATAATAGATCAAATGTGTTTTGAAAGTTATGGTATTGCCCACAACCTTAGCGAAGTAAGAAAACCATATAAAATACCCGAAGCCCAAACAAGGTCGTCTCTTCTCCAAAGTTTGTGAACTTGGAGCTCAAGGGCTGGTGTACCTGCAAACTCTATATATTTCTTGAAGCAAACTTGTTAGACATATGGTGAATCAGATCACCTAAGATAGACCAAAAATCTACCAATATGTTCTTATCACCACCTAATGAGTAAATAAGCTTATAACAATTTAAGCACAATATAAGAAAGCACATAATCAACACATACCACAGATCATTAGATAGAGAACACCATGAATTGCACCCCAAAGTCTTTTGTTATGGTCTTTTAATCGTTCCTAGCAGATCAGTGGAACAACACCAACATTACAAAATTACATGGATAAGAGTCAGAGTTTTCATCATGACTTGAGAAGCAAAATGGCTTCTAATTTATAGATAAATCCTCCAAGTGGAAAATAACGGCTAGTTGGCTTGATCCTTGTCAAAATAGTCTTGACCCTTGATAAATATTTGATCATCTTTTAATCTTTGCTGTCGAAAATATTTATTTTTGAGAAATTTTCGAATTTCTCATAAAAACCATTTTTACTAATCCAAAAATTTGACTTTTTGGATTAATTTTCTCAAAATTTTGACTTTGACTTAACTACCAAGGTCCAAGGACTTAATTTTTCTCAAAAAATCCATTTTTTCCTTAGTGGGGGATCTCCAAAAATTAATTTCTTTTTGACCCACGATTTTTTGGTCATTTTCCACTTGGAGAAGTTAATTAATTAATTTTCTGGCTTAGGATTTTTTTGTTTGTTTGTTAAGCTTGGAAGATCCATCCATTTTATATTATATATTAGGCAAATTTACACCACACAGTTTGATCAGGTGGCCTCAACTTGCCCCGAGGGGGAACCAAGTCTGTTAGCCATTGGTCAGCGTTATAAGCCATCCAAAAACAGAATTGTTTCAGTGTTTCCAGCCAAGCTAGATAAGTCTCGATCTCATGTCCAGATACTACATAACTGTAAAAATTAGCATATGCAACCGGAAAATTAAAATCTAACTGCATAAACAAAAACTATGCATGGGGAGTCTAGTCTTTCTGCTCATCTAAGACAGAAGCAACAGGAGCAGGATCTTCAGTAGTCGCCCCTGGCATTCCACACAACTCCAGAATGCAAAG
Organism: Pinus taeda; assembly: GCA_000404065.3. NCBI lineage: Eukaryota > Viridiplantae > Streptophyta > Pinopsida > Pinales > Pinaceae > Pinus > Pinus taeda. Next base: position 47,520 of record APFE030762396.1, on the reverse strand, counting down.
GATGTGGCGGTCGGATCGATCCATCCTGATGTCTTGTTTGTGCAATTGGAAGAGGATTTTCTCCATATCTTTTCTATATTTTGGCAGGCCCTGCATTGTAACCGCCATCCCCATATAGATTTTTTCCATCGATTATCCAAGAAGGCTTTTCATTAAGAAATACAGATAAAGGGTGTGTTTAAACTGAGTAATTCTCCCACGGGTATTCCCTGGATCTGGGACCAACGTCCTCCAATTATCGAGCTCTTCCTCTGATTCACTTTCCTGCTTAATCTCCGCTTCTCAGTCTTCGATCAGCTTTTGAATTCCCGCGTCCATCCCGTCTCGGTATGTTGCTGCTGCCTCTGCTATGAGGTGCTCGACAAGCTTACGACCCCTGCGAGCTTTCGACATGCTCGACCCCTTATCTGTCTCAGGGGACGAACCTCTCCTACCATGCCCACGTCCTCTCGCTGCTCGAGCCATAACCTTTGTAGTGGAGCCCTCTTGACGTCCAAATGAAATTAGGTTCGTCAAACCTTGCTCAGTATCATCTTTGCCATTCATACAGTGCCTCTCTTACATACTTCTCCGCTTGAGTGTTAAGGTAGCCCAGAGCCCACAGGTGGCCAAGTAGAGTGGGTTTCAGACTCTTCTCCAGGGGCTTCTCATAGCACCCCTCCCCCTTGCTATGGCTCAATTGCCGATCGTCTCGTTGCATCTGGAGCCAAGCCCACAGGCCCGTCCAGAGCTTGGTAGGACACTTGCAATTATACCCGCTTTTTGCACCCTCAGGCAGTAGATGCAAGCCATGGCTTTTCTTGCCCCTCTGCCCAGATTGTCGCCCAGGATCCCTAGCTTTGCCCTCAGTGCCATGCGGGTGTCCAGTTTCCCAAGGGTTTCTCTGCATCCTACTGCCATGGCTAAATTCCCATCCCCCTGCCCTCGACTCTTTTGTGCCTCTCTCTTCAACACCCAACCCCCAGGAATGACAATCCCACTATCCCTTATTCCCCTGGCCTGAGAAACTAAAGATGGACCTTCTTTGCCCGCATTTGCCAATTCCGCAACCAAGGTTCTGGTTTGATTGGGATAGAATCAAAAAGCAGAACCAGGCCATGGCATACCCTTTCCGCCCCCAATGCATCCCATACAAAGCTTATCCCCATTGCGATGACCGCTTGCCCCTCTATTCCCCCTAGTAGAACCCCAGCCAGATCATGGAATCAATACAGGAGCAAGGCCAAATTACATACCGGGAATCCGTTTCTTGTCCCCAGCCAAGGTTCTTTGCTTGCCTTCGCCCCTCCCCAGCTCTGAGTCGCCTCCCTTCTCCACAGCTACTCTCTCCTATCCTGCACGTCGAATGCCTTAACCTTCTTTGCCACCCTTCCTTATTCCTTTCTCTGCCACCTTGCCCACTCACCATCCATGCATTCATTCCGAACATGCTAGTTGATGATTTTGAACTTCGAAAAATTCAGTACAACTGCTTCCTTGGACTTGTGACAAAATAGGTGTAACAGGGTGTATATATACCACCTCAAACTAATTAATTCAGTTAGGCCACGGTCTCCCGTAGGTGGGCTTTCGGTAAAACCCATAAACCTCACCCACTAAATAACTTTCTATATATTTTTTCATATTAAAAAAAATGTGTATGTAGGTATTGTTCATAGGAACTACGTATGTACGCACTTTTATAGTGGGTAGAGCTGCGTATGGATTTTAAAAAACACTTTATTGAAATAAGGATAGGTCTGCAAGGGGAAAGGGATCTGCCCAGGCCATATAAGAGCATCTGATCTACAGGAGTGATAAAACATGCTATAACAAAACCCTTTCTTCATGCCTTGACCATTAGCCATCCAACACTTAACCTACTAATCAAACCCTAGGTCTTGTGCCTCATCCAATAGGGCTCTATCAAGAAAGTGAATTGCCTCCTATTGGAGCCTTGAGCCTAAACTGTGACGTTCTTATAGAAAGCATCATTGTGTCACCTTGTACCCTAACCCTATAATATTTATTAGGTGATATTCTCACATACTGGGACTCCTCCCATCGGTGAAAGTTTGTAAAGAGCATGGGGTTTTGGCTATGGTGAGTCGGTGATAGTGGGCCACTACCCCATTGTTGTCATTTGGTCTAGTTTTAGCCTTGTAGGGTGCCCCTCTCCAAGGTTTGCTAGATTTTATGGCAACAAGTTTCATGTGGGCTAATGAGTGCTTCATACTCCAAGATGTAGCTCCTAGATCATGGGCATGCCTCCAAAGTGCCTCCATACCAAGATGTCATCACCATGGTGCCTAACGTGACCCTCTAAAGGGCAATAGGGGTTACGTGGCACTCTCTCACTAAAGTGTTGGGGCTTCGAAGTGACGTGCAAACCCTCCCTTGTCATGATAGGGATGACCATCATCATCTGGGCTTCAAAATAAGTGATGCCCATCAAACAATGTCAAGGTCAGTCTTGGGGCATACTGGATCCACTAGGTACATCATCAATATGTCCAACACCAAGCTTCATGGGCTTAGCATGTCAACATTTAGGGGTACCTCAGAGTATCAAGTATCATGCAGTATTATCAGGTAACCCAATGCTCTACTATGAATATGCAACATTGCATCAACAAGATTATATTCTTTCTTTGGAATGGGTAAAATGACCTCTGTAATGTTACTAAGAAAGTAGGGCAATCATCTAAAGAGGCGTCTTGTGTTGTGATGAAACCACCTAACAAAACCTTTTGAAGATTAAGTGAAAATCAACAATACTTAGTTACAATAACCATAGATGAATCATAGTGGATCATACCTAATGCTGGGGGCACAATAATACTTCCCACGAAGCTCACCTTCAAATATCTAAGTAGATTGTATCCCATAAACAAGTTACCTCCTTATGTTATAGGGACTAGAAACACCTCATAAGGTTATCCATCAAACTAGATCATGTCTTGAAAACAAGTTACCTCCTTATGTTAAGGATGGTTAGATGGATAATCCTACTAGATGTTTCTAGCCCTCAAGGTGAAGTGACAGGTCACAAGTTAGTCCATCAATCCATAGGTGCGTGAAATGGTGGCAATGGAGTGGGAATGACTTTAGAGCAGGGTGGCATAGCTAATTGACCAGCTAATGGTGGTCCAACATCTTGAGTGTATAGATGTAAGGGGGAACAATCATAGAGGCATGAGTTACCCCTTTCCTCGGTGTGTTTTTTTCACCCTTCTTGCTTGCCTCTTACTTTATGATTTGCTTTGATTTGGGTGCATAGCTCGTGAGCCTGATCTTACTTTTTAGCATTTAATATCCCTTATTGATGAGTTATTTTATCACTCATCAAGGTTGGGACAATGCAAGAGTTCGTTTTATAGATGGAGCATCATGTGCTCGAGGAATTGGGTGATGGCTAATGAGGGGGGTAGAGCTCATGCCATGCGATTGAAGGCTTTGATTGAAGAATACAATCAAGATCAGTCAATAAACCAGTTTACCACTTGATCCATAGTAGTACACCTAAAACATTAAGTGAAAGCACATGATTACAAAATTGCTAAAGTGCCTTCTAATGGATGATCCATCTTCCTTCAACAAGGAATGTTGGATGGGAGAGAGAAATCTGACTGCAACAAGAAGTGGAGGATCTTGGCGTCGTGTCATGTGCTGATCATATAGGCTTGTTGGCTGGCTGGCTATCCAAGGAGGAGAAAAGTTTTCTCCTATGGGTTACACACTTCTTTGGTGGTAATAGGACCTGTGCATTAGTGTATCAAATAATTATCAAATAAGAAGTAATGAATTATGAATCGTACAAATAATTCTTAACTTTTTTGGCAAAATGTCCTTTTTGTGCAGAAGTTTGCAAATGTTTGAGGTCCTTAATATATCAAATTGGTGTTTACCCATATTTTCATAGAGTTTTTACTCAACATATTATCAAAGTGATATGTAGATACAGTCACAAATAAAAAATTAGAAGACAAATTAATGCAACGAGAAGAAAAATACAAGGATCTCGAGAATACATTTGGTTATGAACTATTAGAAAAGAATTTTCTCCTAAAAGATCATAGCCAAATCTACTTGAAGAAATCAAGAATTTGAAGGATAAGAAGGAATGCATATGGAAGTTGGAACAAAGGAATCGAGATATTGAGAATAAATTATTAGAAAAAGATGAAGAAAGATCATGCCTAAGGAACCTTAAGCAAAGGTTGCTTGAACAAATTCAAAATTTAAAAGACGAAAAGCCAAAGAATCAATATTTTAAAAATGATGTTAACAAATCAGAAAATGAGGATGAACTTTCACGCCCAAGGGTTAATGATCAAAGCTTACTCTTACAAATTAAGAAGTTAAGGAATGATATGGGTTTGCTATATAGAACAAGTTAGAACAACTTACTAGGAAAGAAGTGCCAATTAATAAAGAAACAATGATCAAACCTATGGAACTAGAAAAGTCCGCATACATAAAAATTCAAGTTGTGGAGAAAGGAACCAATAGAAATCCAATCAACATCACAGCTTAGAATTATGCAAATCCAATTGAAAGAAGAATATCTTTAAATGTCAAAGTACAAACAATGGAAAATCCAAGGGTACTTACTAATAGGAATTCAATCATCAACAAGGTGACACATGTGTATGAAGAAGACAATACCAAAAGTAAATTGTGAAAATACTACAAATATGATAACATAAAATCATGCTACAATGACATCTTATTGATACCCTAATCACAAGAGACAATACCTTAACCAATCAATATATCAATGTCACTTTGAACAAAAATAATTGACTGATATCATTTTTAAATAAAATGAATGCCATTACAATTGAGTCTCATAATAAAAGTTCATCTTGGGAATACCATAAACACAATGTTCCAAAAGTATTGAATTGTTGAGAAATATAGGGCAATTTAAATATTCGATTTCTCTTAACTATGATAACTGCTTGTGATATTATTTCCTTAGATTCTGCTTCTTATTGTTAACATGTGTTATTATCATCAACCAGCTATCAAAACAAGAAGATCAACAATGCACAAGTACACAAGATATTGGCACCAAGCTAGGAAAAAACCTCTCCAAATCGTGAGAGGAAAAACCCTTTGAACTCTTTCTTATAGAATCTAGATTGATGAATTCCAAGACCCAAACTTTGACTCAAGAATGCCTTCAACATCAAAATGACAATCCCTCCAATGTGTACCCAAACAAGTTGTTTCCTTCTGCAACTTTGAACAACATAGTAGGTCTGCAACAAGAGTATGACAGTCAGCAAATATGGTTTATAATAGGCTCATCTAGTCTTCTCTTATCCTCGCTCTTCTTGTAGACTAATCACACATATTATAACCCTTTGATTTGAGCTCAATGTGGGATTTTGTGATGCTGAAAGAGTGACTGTTCTAGGGCAGCGAGAACAGAACCATCCACTTCGGAATGTAGACACACGTGCGAGGAGGGTTAGGGCTCTTCTAGCCCTTCTGTGACCTCGATTTCCTTGGCAATGAATTCCTCCTTCAAACTGCTGCGAAATCGGACCTCTAACCCAATAACATGCTATTACATTGTGATGCCCTAGATCAGATCAAAATGCCGCACGTGTGAACAGACTTGTTGATGAACTCGGATGAGGGAACATGCTTCCTCATTGACTGCCGCCACCTCTTCTTCGACCCCTTCACTTCGCCTTTTCTTCTTGAATGAGTGAGAATGAATGTGCTTCTGAGGAGGCATCATCACTACCTATATATAGGCTTGTCTCCTCATTACTAGGCTGACATAATAGGAGGCTTAAATAAATTATTTCAAGCGGCTTCTTTGCATCAATTCGGTGGGTACACTTTGGAGGGTTTCGTTGATGATCTAGAAGGACTTTTTGACTAATAATAATTACATTTACAAGTGTAATAATACATGATTGTCTTCCTTTTACGTGGCTCAACCTAAGGCTCTCAACGAGAGCCATAATTAGACCAAGATCTTCTTGAGCATGAAACCCATGACTCAAGTAATAATAAAATTTTTCTTGATACAAAATTACATCATTACAAGATTTGTCATCATCCCTCTTAACTAGGGAGGTATTCATACATACATGGTACATGGACATTCACAATACAAGAGTTCTCATAAGCAAAGAGTCAGATTAGTTATCCATCTGTTATAGCATCATTTTAACCAACATTGTTTTCCATATAGCAAGGCCTTGACTAACAACTCTATCTCTCAAACAGATCAGAGCACAATGTTGGCGAGACCAATGACTTATAGACACACTCGTCATTGTCTCTCTTAGGGTCATACCCACTCGGGTGTTCTCCGAGTATGCCCTACGAGGAATATTCTTATCTTGGGTTCCCAGCGCTCAAGAATATCGATCCTCTTGCCCACTCTTATCTTGGATGCCCTACCACATCGTCAAAGAGTGTAAGATGCCAGATGATAATTCAATCCTCCATTTCTTCTTCATTCTCGGAAGACAAAACTGTAGTGTCTATCTTTCCTGGTCAAATAGGGATGACATATCAACCAGACCAAGCTTGTCTCCAAAATACACAAGCTTCTTGTTCGGAAGCGATTTCGTTAATATGTCGATAGTCTGTTCATCAGTAGGAACATACTCCAACTTCAACACACCATCGTGCACCAGCTTCCGAATATAATGATACTTGTTATTTATGTGCTTTGTCTTCCCATGAAACACTGGGTCCTCAGGCAATCTTATACAACTTTTATTATCACAATAGATAGTTGTAGGGGCCAACGGTCTTGCAAACAGGCCAGATAACATTTTTCTCAACCAAACCGCTTCTCGGCTGACTTCACATGCTGCTATATACTCGGCTTCAACACTGCTTAAGGAAACTGTCTCTTGCTTTTTGCTTGTTGACCACTACGTGTCAACAACCCATAGCAGTACACCCCCTCTTTTCGCAAAAGGGATAGCACTTGGTCAATGTGTCCATGCCGTTCGACTATCATCATCAGTCTGATCATGTTATATTGTAAACCCAGTCTGCATGTGTAAATTGTAAATAATCCCAGCAGATCCGTGTCATGTATGTAATTGCCTAGGTAAACCTAGTTTTCTGGTGGTGATCTACATTCCGGAAGGTTTTTTGTCTCACTGATCCATGATTGGCAGAGTTTTCCTTCAACCTTACCCCAAAGCTGGAATGGATTTTGTCATTAGAATCATAGGGGAGTCCTAGTGTGTTAGATCAAGTCTATGTAAAAGTGATTTGGGAATAATCCTAACTATTTGGTTAGGTTATTTTACAAATTGCTTGATCTGCAAGATTATGCTTGTGTCGCAGAACTGGGTAGTCTATGAGGGTCTATATCAAATGGGTTTTCCCCCTTGAGATGTAAAAATGTAAAAATCATGATGTAAAATGTCTTGAGGGTTAGAAAAATAGTTTATCCCCTCATAAATCCTAGGTCCCAGGTAAATTTAAATTTTCCAAAGGCTAAATTCGAGGGTCCTTTAAAAAATTAAATTTTAAAAGGTCTAGGGACTAAGGTTAATTGATTATTTTGCTAAATTTTATGCCTTTGGTCCCTAGGGTTAAGTCAAAGTCAAAATTTTGAGGAAATTAACTCAAAAATTTAATTTTTGGATTATTTAAAATGCATTTAAATGATAATTTCGAATTTCCTCAATAATTTAAAATTTTGACAGATGAGATTAAAATAAATTTTGCTCCTCATCAACGGTGGAGATCACTTTGACAAGGATCACTCGAACTAGCCGTTGGAAGATTTGTCTTTAAATAAGAGGTCAGTTTTCAATTGAGATAATTCGATCTTGGAGTCATATGCTAAATGAAAGCTCTCTTGTAATCGTTTTTCATGTGCAATAAAGAAAGCCTTGGTGTTCAATTTCTGCTGGTGTTACTCTTCGTGGAAATGCTGTAAGATGTTTTATTTTCATGCATAGATTTCCTTTTCAGCTATTGATAGTAGCTTTCTAAAGAGTGGTTTGAATGGTAGTTTAAATTCTGAATATAATGGCAGGTATCTCCATTGAATCTGAATTTTTATTGTCGTTTTCTCTCTCTATGTTAATGGTTGAATTTAGTTGTGTAGAAAATTTTTTATTTTGAGATTTTCAGGCATTCGGAGGAGTTTTCAATTGGACCAGCCAACTCCCGATTAGCATTTTCTGAAGGGCCCAACTTGATTGAATCCTAGACTTGTCATTAGAACTTCCATTGTTGATGCATGAAGGGTTTTCGTTGAAGCACCTCACCTTAAACTTAAAATTTTAAAAATATGTGTGGCATAATGATAGATTTGGCTACTTAGAGCCTTTAGCTTGTTATTACTGTAATTATTTAGCTGGTTTTTTGGGGTTTTTAGGTTCATCATTGTATATGTTATTTCTGGGTGTTTTATTTTTGCCATCACAGGTTGCAGATCTGAAGGTGAAGTTTAATTTTGAAGCCAGATCTAGGCCTTAGAGGGTAAGATTTGGCCTTAGAACTAGCTTTTGTAGGAGCATTCTTGCTACAGTTCGAGGGTTTGAAATTTTTTTAAATCTAGAAATTTCTAAAAGCATTTTGAATTTCTGTCTTCTGCTTGGGGTTTCAATTTTTCTAAAAAAAATTTGAATTTTTTTTTAAAGAGCTGGAACCCTCACTCACTCATCTCTCCCACAGCTACATCACTGTTTTTTCATTTCTAACTTCTGCCCTACGCACAACCTTCATCCTCTGCATCAAAACGCTTTCTCTGGAGTGCCTTCATCTCCTCATCGCTGCCATAAAAAACCCTCAAACGCAACCCCATTTTCTCAAAGCTGCCATCTCCTTCAAAACTCCACGCAACCCTCCATACTGATCGCAACCCGCATCATTTGGCCGCCACACCTTCTCTGCGTTTCCTCAAACCCACAATCTTTTTTTTTTCTCCATGCATTTTTCTTTTATGCATCTCTTTGTGTCTTCCGTTGCCCATCCACCATCGTTGCCTGATCTTTAAACCCCTGTTTGTCAAGCTCCATCTATCAAGGCTGCAGCTCCCTCCTACATTCCTTGTCATCGTTGCTCCTTTTCTGTTGCTCTCCCACATAGTCCATTGCTTCCTTACGTCACTATACAAACTCCTCCGCCCATGCTTTTCCCCACGCGGTTTCTCTTCCCTTCGTCGCTTCGACCTGCAATCCCCGAGCTTTCCCCTTGGTCCAAGTATCCTCATCCTCCCTCAATGCTGCCATCGAACTCTCCTTACCTCTCCACTGCCATTTCTCCACGTCGTCACTTCATTGATCAAGCCTGCAAAACACATACGCACAATAGCAAACTCGTGCTTGATTTCATTTTCATTAGCTTGTATTCGTATGGTTTTTAGTTTAGGTTTAGTTATATTTTATTTTTCTTTTATTTTCTATTTCATTTAGTTCAGGGTTTTGATGGATTTAGCTTTTCGATTTTATTTTTTTAAGTTAGGTTTATGACTATTGGTTGTATCATTTTAATTTAAAAGAAAAGGGGTCACTTTTTTTGGGTTTGCCTTGGTTTATTTTTCATTGTTTAAAAAAAAAAAAAATAATTTTTTTTTAGCGAATTTGATATGTTTGGTCACTTTTAAAATTGAAAATATTTTGTTGATCATTTACTGCATTTAGTCTTAGCGTATTTACCTAAGGAATTGTCAAATTTAAAATTTTGGTATATTTTGTGCTGAGGCTAAAATTTGAAAGAAATTTTTTTGTGGTATTCGACATAGTTAAATGTGCTTAAGTTCTTATATTTGAAGATTAACTATTGGAAAGTGATAAATTTCCTAGATTTGGAATTTCAAGCATAATCGTTTAAACTCTAGGATCTAAATTGGTTAGCACTTAAATTTCGTGGTTGATTCATGAATTTGTATCTTTTGAAATTTGATTGCTTAGACATTGTGTATCTGCGAAATTTTGCTTGAATTGTTTAAAGCTTGTTACATGTTAGATATTTTTGCAGATATTTTCAAGCAATCATTAATTATTTTCATCAACAACAACAGATAATCAATTACTTGGATCATTGACTCCATAAGGCACTGGTATTAATCAATTAAAAATTTAATCCAATTTTAAGTCTTGCTAAGCCTTAATCCAGTTTTCGATTGCCTCGCTGTGTCTCCTGAGCCAGTTGATCCCAGCTGTTTCTCCTTCATCCCATTTAGCCATAGGGTCTACCCCCCTTAGCTTGTTGTAGGGAGACATCTTAAACAGAGAGATCGGGGATCAGGGTGACAGCTCCCGATCTGAGCGTTGTCGTGGCCTAAGACACTCTATGCAACAACATTTTTTGGCACCGCTGCCGGGGATAGAGTTTTTCCTGTCCTTGGTTTCCTCGACATTCATCTCATTCCTTTCTTCCCATCCTTTCATGGCTTGCCAGGATAAGTTTCTTGTCCTTGGCCCCTTCCTTTCAAGTTTTTCTAAGCTACAATTTTTGTCCAGGTGGCGACTCCACTTCATCTATCCTCTGCAAGAGTGTATACTAGAAGACATCCAAGCAATTTGGTTAATCTCGCCCCTGATCCTGAAAGGGCTCTCAAAGTACGATTACAAAAACTCTCTTCTCGTGCACTTCTTGTTAATCTCGGACAAGAAGCCCTCTCTGATATCCGCTTGCTTTTTACTAGCCCGGTTGAGCATGACATCATGGACATATTCGCCCCTTGTGATTTTTCTAACATTCAAGGTTATCCCAATGATATTCCAAAGCATGGGATGGATAAATTGCCTATCTTTCAGGGAAATAATGCAATTAGTGCTAAGTCTCATCTGAAATCTTTTAGTTCATGGCTGGGTAAGCATGCACGGGTTGCTGATTTGAATCATGAAGACATAAAAATGACCCTTTTCGTTCTTACCTTGGAGGGGGATGCTTTAGATTAGTTTACAGAAAAGGCTCAAGATTCATTTGATTCTTTGCAATCGATTGTTAATGCCTTTAAGGAAAAGTATAGAGATAAGAGAGAAGGAAGGCATCTCGTAAAAGCTATCAGTATCATCAAAAAGAGAGAGAATGAGACCGCAGAGGAATTTAACAAAAAGTTTAATGATATTATTAAGGAATTACCTCAAGCTTATAAACCTACCGACAAATCTCTTCGAGACTTTTATATTGATGCCTTTAGCCTTGAGCCGTCTTACAAGCTAAGACGTGCTAAACTTCCTGATTATAGGGATTGTCAAGCTTTAGCAGTAGAACTTGAGAAAAATAAGGCAACATCTGGGAAGTTTGAAATCCCAGGTTTTGATAGGCATTCAACGAAATTGAAAGAACCTAAAGGAAAAGAGGTTCAAGAACCTGATAACGACCTTGTTCAGAAATTGCTGCAAAATATTGAAAGCAGGGAGATTAACCAAGCGGAATTAACCTCTAACCATGCTAAGGAAATAGCTACTTTGCAGAATAGGTTGGTCCAAATGGAAAGAACTCATACACAAAAATTCCAACCTAGAAATAAGAATAATAATCGGAATAATAATTGGCAGAAGAAGGGTCAATCTAGTGAGCAGAGACTACCTAATCCGCTTGAACATACTAATTTGGTTAATGATGCTCCGCCTTATTGTCGGGCTTGTGATGCTCTTCATGAGGAGACTATCTGCCCCATCGTTAGAAGAATTTTGGATAATGGAATGTTTGGGGCAGGTAATCAAATAAATGTAGTGGGTAAAGAGTTTCCTTTGTCTATGAAAGATTGGATGGAAGTTAAGGAAACAACCGAGATATTATGCGTCCCGCATCAGCTCTTAGTATAAATAATTTTGAGAATGAAGATGATATCATGGTTAAATTATATGGTGAAAAACCTTCTCCAGAGCAAATCATGGAAATTGCTAAAGATAAGGGTTTAACTTATCAAAGAAGGGATAAAGATCAAAGTGGGAATCAGATTCCCCCTCGAATTTTTAACTCAAATTCAAATTCTGGATTAGATGTCGATTTGGGAAGTTGGTTTAATAATGCAAAAATCTGGGTTCTTGTCTCCAAGATTGTGAAAATTCCTTCCCAAAGGGCCAAGTTACTAAAATCTATTGAAGGTCCTCAAGTAAATGTTTCTCAACAGAAAGCCCCTGAGGTTGATTATCAGGATGCTCCTATATATTTGCAAAATTTAGATTCAGATAACAAGGATCATCAACCATTCTTTATTACTTTGATGGTCAATGGGTATAAATTCAATAATTGCATGCTGGATTCTGGTGCGTTAGCTTGTGTCATGACCAAGAGGGTCATGGAACAACTTAATTTAAGAGTTTCTAGGCCTTACTACAATATATGTGCCATGGATTCTAAGAAGATTGAAGTTCATGGTCTAATCAAGGATTTACAAATTCATTTATTAGTTTACCCGGACATCATGATTGTTATGGACATTGTCGTTGTTGACGTGCATGATGCTTGGGGCATGCTCTTATCTAGAAAATGGGCCTCTGATCTAGGAGGGAGTATTCAAATGAATTGGTCATATGCTATGATTCCTTCTCCTAGAGGTGATGGATTTGTGAGACTTAATAGAGAGCCCGAAAGAAGATTCCATGTTGAAGACCCTAAGAGACCTCATAATGAGATAATTAAAGAACAATCTGACATTGGGAATTATGCTAGTATCATGTCTAATTTCATAGTTCTTCCTGATGATAAGGTTGATAAAAAGATTAGGGATCTCAATGATAAAGTTTGGTACATGTATTTTGATGGTAAATCGTCTAGGCATGGTAAAGGTGCAGGAATAGTATTAAATTCTCCCGTTGGTCATATTTTCAAGTTTGTCTATCGATTGGAGTTTGAAGCAACCAACAATGTTGTTGAATATGAAGCTTTATTGTTGGGTCTTGAGTTGGCAAAGGCTTTAAGAATTAAGTTGCTTAGCATCAAGGGGGATTCTGACTTAATTATCATGCAAATTAAAAATAAATTTACATGAAAAAATCAAAGGTTAAAGAACTATCGAAACGCTGTATGGGATACTATGGAATACTTTGATGTCCTTGACCTTGAGGCAATCCCAAGAGAGCATAATAGTTGGGCGGATAAGCTTGCTGTAGCTGCTTCTACTTTGCAGTTATCTGATGGGCTGATTAAGGATAAGATAAAAATGGAAGTTATATTTAGGTCTTTTGTTTCAGATAACTCAGAGCACCATCAAATTTTTGATGACGAGAAACAAGTGATTCGTTTTCTTGATAATTTGGATGAGTTTGAAAATTTTTGGATAGATTCTAAGGAGGATGGATCTGATGATCATGAGGATATCATAAATCCTACTCCTAGGAATGTGGTTTCTTTAGAGAAGCACTTTGATCGACATGATGCCACAAAGTTGAGAGAGGAAAATAAAATGGATCCAGGCGAATACATTGAGGTAAACATTGGTACTTCTAGGGATCCAAAGATTGTTAAAATTGGTAATGGTACTAATGTTGAAGAAAAAAAAGTTAACCAATTTACTTAGTGAATATTGGGATGTTTTAGCATTTTCTTATGATGAATTGAAAGGTTATAGGGAAGATATCATGGAACACACTATCCCCTTGGAAGATGAGCCTGGATGATCCTGTCAGAAAGAGATCATCCAAATACAATACTAAGATCAACAACTCATTCTCTACAACCAGATAGTAGAGATTTGGATCCGCGTCACTCTTGACAAATCCCATCTTCTGCAATTAGCCATCGATTCTACTATACCATGCTCTAGGTGCCTGTTTCACCCCATACAAGGCTTTCCTCAACCTGCATACATGAGACTTCTTCTCATGTGTCTCAAAGTGTATACCTCTTCTCCTATTACCTTGTTCAGAAAAGTTGTTTTGACATCCATCTGATGAATCTCCCACCCCATCTGAGTTGCAAGAGATATCACGGTTCTAATAGATGTATACCTGGCTACTAGGGCGAAGGTCTCCTCGTAGTCAATTCCTTCCTTCTGAGCATACCCCTTAGCCACAAACCTGGCCTTATATTTCTCAACACTGTCGTCTGTAGCATATTTGATCTTGTAGATCCATATCGAACGTACCACTAATTTGTCTTGAGGCCTTGGCACTACCTCCTAGACATCGTTCACCATAATGGAGTTGTACTCCTCTACTATCGCATCTAGTCAAACCTGATGTTGAGTTTCCTCCTGGTAATTGGCAGGCTCCCCATCCTGAGCTACTAATGCCTGGTATCTTTCTGGCTGTTTTTGCTCCCTCTTACTATTTCTTGGCTCACCGATCAAGTCCTCTGCATCTCGCAGCATTTGACGAAGTTCCCTGCTAGTTCTTCCTCTGCCAGCAGGTGCTTCTGTTAGCTCCTCCTCCTCATCCTGTGAATATTCCTGACTCGAGGAAGAATTCTTTACTTCCGTTGGTTGAAGACGTTTAACCAACGACTCCTCTTTTGACTGCTCCTCGTAAGACATCTCACGAGATTTTCTGAAAGCCCTGTCCTCCATGAAATTTACATCTCGTTGAACTACTACCTTCTTGCTCCTTGGAAGATAAATTCTAGATGCCTTAGCGTTCTCGCTATATCTCACCAGATATCCCTTTTCCGCAGTTTGATCCAGCTTTTTCCTCTTTTTCTCGGGTATGCGGCAATATGCTAAACTCCCAAATATCCTGAAATGAGTGATTTCAGGCGTCTTCCCTGTAAAAACTTTCTCTGGAGTAATCTTGCCCAATGCCTGATGAGGAGTCATGTTATGAACATAGATTGTTGTGTTGCATGCTTTTGCTGATAGGAATTTTGGCATATCTTGATCATACATCATGGCCCTAGTTGCTTCTACAATAGTCTTGTTCTTACTTTCTGTTACTCCATTCTGCTTCGGATTGTAGGGAGTTGTCCACTCTCTTCTGATGCCCTCCTTAGCACAAAAATCAGTGAAGTCCTTATCGACATTCTCTCCACCATTATCTGAGCGCAAAACTTTTATTTTCTTCCCAGTGAGATTCTCCACCACAACCTTGAACTCTTTGAATCGACATAAAACCTCGTCCTTGGTTTTCAGAAAATAAATGCAAGTTTTCCTTGAGTGGTCATCAATGAAGTTAAGGAAATACTCGGCACCACTAAGAGCTTTGACGGACATAGGTCCGCAGATATCTGAGTGTATCAATCCTAGTACACTCTTGGCCCTGTGTTTACTCCTAGGAAACGCTGCCTTGGCATACTTTCCTAGAGCACATCCTCTGCATACATCATCTTGTTCTGAACTAACGTCCAGCACTCCTGTTACAGTGCTCCTGAGAATTCTCAGAGCTCCGTGGTGCAAATGCCCCATTATTCTGTGCCATAGTTCGTTCAAGTCCTTGTCTCCATGACTGCCTATTAGTGCCATTGGTGATTCTAGTTGTAATCTATACAACCTGTTACTTTTGGTCCTGATCTGCACTTTCTTTTTCTAGCTCTGGTGTTTGACGTATACCTTCTCCTTGATGAAGTAGACGTCATAGCCCTTGCCTTGAAGTTGCGACAAGGAAAGTAAGTTCATCCCCAATCCTGGTACATGCAGCACATTTGTAGCACGAAACTGTTCTCTTGATTCTGTTTGAAAAACTATGGTACCCTTCCCTACTGGAGTACACTTTGCCTTGTTCCCCATGGTGATCTGAAAATTCATCTTCTCTTCTCGATATTCTGAGAAACATTCCCTGATTCCCATCATATGCCAAGAGACTCCACTGTCTATATACCATACTTCTGATGATGCAGAACTAGTCATAAAAGCCACTTCTTCTTCCAGCCTGGAAGCCAGCATAGAGAAATTGAAATCTCTTTCTCTTGTGCAATTTTCTGAAAATTTGTGCGAGTCCCCTGACGTGAATGCCTCTGCATCATGGTCTCGACCCATATCTGATTTTCCCTTCTTATCTCTGATTACTCGCTCTGCTACCATGTGGAAATTCTATCACTGCAACATCTAATTTACTTTGCCTACTTATTTTCAATAAGTTATTTATGAATTTCCTTCAATAAACATTAAAATAAATTCTGTCGCAGATATCACACCATAATACAGAAACAAACACATGCACAAGAATCAATACATTGACATAGATATTTTGGACAACAGTCGTCGGAAAAACCCAATGTGGGAAAACCAGTGTAGCAAGGGAGGATTTTATTATTCAACAATTTCTTCAGTACAACAGGTGCCAAACTAGCTTACCCAACAGAGAGAAAAATTCTCCAGCACTTCTCCCAGTCACAGCGTCAGCTTGGTTGACCTCTGCGTAGTTCCCAGACACTCTGCGTTAGCCCCTGCCTGTTGCGTTAGCCCTGGGCCTCTCCGCGTCATCCACGCAGGCCCTCTAGTGACTGCGTATTCTCCTGTTGCCTTTGCGTATGCCTGAAAGGCTCTGCGCCTGCCTCTCCTACCTCTATGCTAGTCTTCTATTGTTGATTCCGACTCTCTGTTCTATAGTTGCTGCCTCTTGCTGCTCTCCAGACCACTAGTTCGAACTTCTCAGCTAACCCCGTTCCAGAAATCGAACTGTCTGGTCTCCCTCAGTGTGTCTTCCAACTGACCCTCAAGCCTCCTCTTGTACTTTTCCTGTTGGTCCTTCAACGACCGAGATTAAATCTCTAATCAACAACTAAGATTAGATTTGGCTTGATCCATGACTTTTGGGACCTTCTAACCCAGTTTTATATTAATACTCATTAATATTTTATTTTTCCTATGTTTAGACTTAGGAACTCCATTAAAAATATTAATTATTTTAATATCTCCCAAACTGGTTAGAATCTGCCCAAACCATTTCTGGGTCTTGGAGATCTCATGTGCTTTAGCCTCTCTACCAATTTTCATGGCTAGAGCACATCCGATGCTACCCCAAATCAACAATTTGGTGATGGGACCACAAACATCAAAGTGTATGAGATCAAGTATCTCTTGAGCATGAGATGTGCCGTGTCCAAACGGTTTCTTTGCAATCTTTCCCAAAGCACAACCCTTACATACACCTTCATGTTCTTCCTTGAGATTTAGGATTCCATTTACTATGGAATTTAGGGTTGGAAGAATTTTGTAGTGAAGGTGACCCAATCTTCTATGCCATAATTCACATGGACTGATTTCAATATGAACAAGTGCTTCAATTACAGGAGAAGCCAATCTATATAATATGCCTTCTCGAACACCAATGGTTCTCGCCTTTTCAATGCCTGAAACTTTAGCCCAAACAAGTTACAACTACCCTTCCATCTATAAAAGCAACTCTATTACCCTTTTCTTCTAAAGATGAAATAGAAATAAGATTTTTGCACAGACCTGGAACATAAAAGATGTTGTTGAGATGAATGTTACTTTCGTCTTCAAGCTTGATGGAGGTAGATCCAATGCCTTTTACCGGATAATTTTTGTGTCACCAAGCTCCACAGAATAGGAAGACTTTCCCTTGGAGAGAGTCTTGAGTTGGTGATGGTGTCCCGTCATATGCCTTGAAGCTCCACTATCGATTACCCAAATATTTTCATCTTGAAACATCCCAGAGAGTGCAAAGAATAAGCCATCAGCTTTTGTAGATCTATCGATTTTGGAGATAAGATTAACCCATACTTGTTTGATCTTTTGATTGATGAAGCTTATCATAACTGATCCAATGTTTGCCAATTGCTTCATGAGGGAGGTGAAGAATCTCGCTGTGATACCATGTTGAGAAATTTAGGGCAATTTAAATATTCGATTTCTCTTAACTGTGATAACTGCTTGTGATATTATTTCCTTAAATTCTGCTTCTTTTTGTTAACATGTGTCATTATCATCAACCAGCTATCAAAACAAGAAGATCAACAATGCACAAGTACACAAGATATTGGCACCAAGCCAGGGCAAAAACCTCTCCAAATCGTGAGAGGAAAAACACTTTGAACTCTTTCTTATAGAATCTTTATTGATGAATTCCAAGACCCAAACTTTGACTCAAGAATGCCTTCAACATCAAAATGACAATCCTTCCAAAGTATACCCAAACAAGTTGTTTCCTTCTGCAACTTCGAACAGCATAGTAGGTCTGCAACAAGAGTATGAAAGTCGGCAAATATGGTTTAGGATAGGCTCATCTAGCCTTCTCTTATCCTCGCTCTTCTTGTAGACTAATCACACATATTATAACGCTTTGATTTGAGCTTGATGTGAGATTTCGTGATGCCGAAAGAGTGACTGTTCTAGGGCAGCGAGAACAGAACCATCCACTTCAGAACGTAGACACACGTGCGAGGAGGGTTAGGGCTCTTCTAGCCCTTCTGTGACCTCAATCTCCTTGGCAATGGCTTCCTCCTTCAAACTGCTGCTAGAGCGGACCTCTAACCCAATAACATGCTCATACAAAGTGATGCCCTAGATCAGATCAGAATGCCGCACGTGTGAACAGACTTGTTGATGAACTCAGATGAGGGAACAGATTTCCTCATTGACTGCGGCCATCTCTTCTTCGACCCCTTCGCTTCGCCTTTTCTTCTTGAATGAGTGAGAATGAATGTGCTTGTGAGGAGGCATCATTGCTGCCTATATATAGGCTTGTCTCCTCATCACTAGGCTGACATGATCCCTTGGTTAGGCCGACATAGTAGGAGGCCTAAATAAACTATTTCAAGCAGCTTCTTTGCATCAATTCGGTGGGTACACTTTGGAGGATTTTGTTGATGATCTAGAAGGACATTTTGACTTATAATAATTATATTTACAAGTGTAACAGTACATGATTGTCTTCCTTTTACATGACTGAACCTAAGGCTCTCAATGGGAGCCATAACTAGACGAAGAACTTCTTGAGCATGAAACCCATGACTCAAGTAATAATAATTTTTTTCTGGATACAAAATTACATCATTACAAGATTTGTCATCAGGAAGACCAAGCCTAGTTACACTTTTTCAACCTGAATTAGGGTGGTTAGATTCTCTTACAATCTGACAATTTTGCTTAATACTTGGAAAATCATATCATCTCATGTCTTCAACCATCACCAGCTCAAGAATGAAGAATCATAAGAAAGCAGTAACAATTAGAATGAAGGTATAACTTTTTTATGCTTTGAGGACAGGGCATTTTAAAAGGGAAGGCAATGCAATAAACATTAATAAATATGTTATATTAGCAATAATAAATAAATAGTAAATGAATAGACACATCGTAACTAAGTACATGACCCATCACCCTCATGGTTGTCAATGTGTATATACATTGTTGCGGAGGTCATTGCAATCATCTATCTTATTATTTTTCATATTACTTGTCCTATATGGATTTTAGTTGTCTCCTTATGTTGGATATTTCTTCAGTAAATGAACGTTGTTCATTTTATATTCTATTAGAACAATGTACTCCACACAGCTCCCATTAAATAGGTTGTCCTTTGTTGACCCATCAATCCTGTGACCGCCAATGTGTATTTATATCATCACGTTCAGTGACTATCCTTCTTATGATGGATATTTTTACAGCGCATGAAGATTGTTCATTTCATATTCTATCAGAACAATGCAATCCAAACATAGCTCACATTGAATATGTTGTTCTTCGTTGGATGATGGGTACCGTTAATGGAAATTGAGGGTGGTTTCATCTCAACAGAGAGTAATTGATGAGACATAGTCCCTAAATTCCAATTGGACTTAGTTAGACCATATATTATAATTGTAATTTACACTAATTTACATTTCCAACCTCATTATTCATAATTCATAGGGGGCTTGGTCACACTTAATCACACACCTACCTACATATGTATGATTTAATCGTAACCCTTTGAGATGTAGTCAAAGGTGATCACTGTTCATCAATTTTGCACCTCTAGAAATAGATGATACAAGAAGAGTGCACCATATTTGTATAGTTGGAGTAATCTTCTTATACTTTCACACTCTTGCTCAGGTTTCTATATTGTATGTCATTATTTTGCAGTGCTGTTGTGTGCTCATGTCAGGGATCTTGTTGCAAGGCTTATTGTTAAGTCACTTTTAAAATAGGTTGGGAATTGCTCAAGGCTTATGTCTCTCTTTAATGAATAAGTTCGTACCCCTTGACTACATCTTGGAGTGTACCAACTACTCACATTAGACTTGAAATTCCAAGATGCAATGCTAATACTGCCCGTTATCTCTTCTTCTACCAGAGGTACCTTTAGTAAAAAAAAATACTTGCCTTTTGATGATACGAGAAGAGTGCACCATATTTGTATAGTTGCAGTAATCTTCTTATACTTTCACACTCTTGCTCAGGTTTCTATATTGTATGTCATTATTTTGCAGTGCTGTTGTGTGCCCATGTCAAGGCTCTTGTTGCAAGGCTTATTGTTAAGTCACTTTTATAATAGGGTGGGAATTGCTCAAGGTTTATGTCTCTCTTTAATGAATAAGTTCGTACCCCTTGACTACATCTTGGAGTGTACCAACTACTCACATTAGACTTGAAATTCCAAGATGCAATGCTAATACTGCCTGTTATCCCTTCTTCTACCAGAGGTACCTTTACTAAAAAATAATACTTGCCTTTTGATGAATGGGGCTGGATATGAGCAGGTAGACAAAATAAGGACATGTCTGTTTGAGCGAGTTGTGTGCCTTAGAAGCATTTTCTGACTGTAAAAGGAATGATAATGACAAATTTAAATTTCAAAACCGCTTGCTGATGAGGCAAATTCTATTTATAATCTGACTAAAATAATAAGTGAAGTTGCAGGTCAAGTATCCAGGATGAGGGCTGCTGTGGGAAAGGTTCTTGTCTTAGCAAGTGATAATGATGGACAGAAAGGATTGTTGTTAGTATTTTAATATGTTCTAGATCCATCGTAACCAGCAGCATATCCTAATCTAAAAAGTTGTGGTCATGTTCACTAAAGGTAGTTGTGTTAATTTTAGGTATGTTCTATGCTAGAGCAATTTATTTCAATTTCTTTTCCACATTAGCAATCACATCAGCATAAAGTAAACTGCAGATAGAACATAAATATAATTCGCAGAAGACAAGCCAAGACAAGATGACACAAGATGTGGCGCTAGCCAGGGACAAACCCCAATGTGAGGAAACCCTTGATCAATTCTTCTTTTATGTTCTTCAAAGTTCAGCAGAGAAAGTGAGAGAGATAGTACATTTACAATAGAAGTCAATCACTTTGACTTTTGATATCGGCATGAGATCAGTTAAAGAAATATTGCTTCAACTAATTCTCTAAGGTGACTTGTTCACTTAGCATAGTGCTGCATCTCGTCTATTTGCTACACATTACCGTGTGACACCTTGCTGTATTGTCACATGTGTTGAACCTTGATGATTGAGTTGCTCTCATCTTCATGCTGCTCATCATGCTGCATCTTCCATGGTCTTATTCATCATCAAGCTGCCCATGCTCATGATCTCATTCATCATTATGCTGCCCATGCTCATATCATCATGCATCATTATGCTGCCCATGCTCATATCATCACGTTGCTTATTATGCTGCGCATGATCTCATACATCATGTTGCCTTCCTTTGGAGACAAATGCTCCGGCTGTTTCGACAGTTCCCTGTAGTTCTGGCTTTTCCGGCAGTTCCGATAGTTCTGGCATTTTCGACTTTTCTGGCTTTTCCGACATTTCTGGCTTTTCCGGCTTTTTCGACAGTTCCGATAGTTCCGTCTTTTCTGGCTTTTCCGGCTTTTTCGGCGTTTCCGGCTCTTCCAGCGTTTCCGGCAGTTCCGGCTCTTCCGGCTTTTCTGGATTTTCCGGCTTTTTTGGTAGTTCCAGCTTTTATAGCTTTTCTAGCTATTCCGACTTTTCTGGCAGTTCCGGCTTTTCCAGCTTTTTCGGTGGTTCTGGCTTTTCTGGCTTTTCCTTAGGATCTCTCCTCCTACTAAAACCCAAAAACAAGTAGAGAGAGGAAGAGATCCAAGTGTGTGTAGAAATGACTTGAAGTCCTCCTCTATTTATACTAAAACATAGAGGTTGAATAGACATGACTGTTGGGCTTCTGAGCCTACACAAGTTGTTGGCCGACTTAACAATTTGCCCATAACATAAATAAATTCATAATTTCATAAATACTTATCGGAATCGGATGATCTTTAGATCAATCCTACACCTCTCAATGAGAGGGATCCAATAAAAATATCAGCGGCATAAATAATATGACCCACATGGAGTTTGGCCCTAGTTGCCAATTTTAACACTCCCTCTCAATTAGGGAGAACTCCATCTACTGATCCATATGTCCAACTGTACTATCTCTGCCATCAGTGCTCTGCTCAGCTTTACTAGCTCTGCTCAGCTCTGCTAGCTTTGTTGGCTCTGCTCTGCTCTGCTCAGCTCTGTTGGCTTTGTTGGCTCTGCTCTGCTCTGCTCTTCTCTGCTCTTGCTCAGCTCTGCTCAGCTCTGCTGGGTCTTCTCAGCTCTGCTGGGTCTGCTCAGCTCTGATGGCTATGCTGGCTCAACTCTGCTCTGCTCAGCTCTACTGGTTCTGCTTTTCTTTGCTCAGCTCTGCTGGCTCTGCTCTGCTCAGTTTTGCTGGCTCTGTTTTGCTCAACTTAACTCTGCTGAACCATGAAGAAGAAGAATTGATCAAGAATGTGTCATACCATTCTCCACTGACCTGTAGTCAGTCTCAAAGTGTGTACCACTGGTCCCAGACCAGTCCTCAACTGATCCGAAGTCAGTGTCATAGTAGGTACAACTCCTACCACTGGTCCCAGACCAGTACTCTACTGACTCGAAGTCAGTATTAGATTATGTACCACTAGACCCAGACTAGTCCTCAATCGACCCGAAGTTAGTGTCATAGTGGGTACAACTCCTACCATTGGTCCCAGGCCATTATCATTGATCCTAGATCAATGAAGGTCATCTTAGCATTGGGAGTACGGTAAATACAACGATGCATCCATCGATACTACTATGATCCCTATCCTCATTTCCCTGCTCATTGATCAGATGAGAGGTACTTCCCATGGGTCCCAGACTGCATGGGTAGGATGCCTCGACAGGAGAACTTAATCAATCTTGTCCTCACAGGAGAACTAATCATTCTGCTACACAATCGCCATGGAGAACACATCATCCAGGCCTCACAAGAGAACTAATCATCCTGCTACACAATCGTCATGGAGAACACATCATCCAGACCTCACAAGAGAATTAATCATCCTGCTACACAATCGTCATGAAGAACACATCATCCAAACCTCATAGGAGAATTAATCATCCTACTACATAGGAGAGTGAATCATCCTATCCCACAAGAGAGCGAATCATCTTGTCCCACAAGAGAGCGAATCATCTTGTTCACAGAAGAGTGAATCATCATGTCCATAGGAGAGCAAATCATCCTCTCCCACAAGATAATGAATCATCCTGTCCACAGAAAAGTGAATCATCCTGTCCTAGTGTGCACCACTAGGGGAGGGTGAGTCACCCTGTGGTCGTATGTCGCTCCAGTAAGAACTGCAAGCCCCCAGAGCTCCCAGAGCTCATTGTATGCAACATGCATGACCCCTTTACAAGGGTCCCTCGACGACTCCAACTCATTCGAGAAAATCACAAATTTGATCTTTCCTCGGGGCTCTGACAAAGTGTAGCGACCTTTACATCATCTCAGTGCGATGGATCCTCCTTGCTCATCGACTTACCATATCCCAGATAAGGCAGTATCTGATGTCTATCTGCTGGAGCAATCATTGAATATGAGATTCCTCAATAATCGAATCCCACCACTGGTTGTCACAGAGAATCACAGTGGTATTCATCATGTGTACTCACTGAAGAGTTTCCACAACCAGGCAACTTCATATGAGGTCCTACTCGTAGTTATGTATCCAATCTCAGTGGTACTTATAACAACCAATTTCTGCTTCCTGCTCATCCATGATATCGAAGCAAAATCCAAAGAGAACCAGCACCGAGAAGTGCTCTAGTGATCCTCCACATTGCCTGCCCAGTCAGCATTCGAATAATAATGCAGTTTTCATATTTCCTGCAATGTATCTCAATCCATGAGAGATTTTGCCCTGAAGATATATTAGAGGATTCTTTGCACCAACCCATTGAGGCTCAACCAAATATGAGCTCACCATGCTAACTGCAAAACATATGTCCAGACGGAAGTTCACCCAGAACATCAACGTGATTGAGTTTATGAAACTCAGAGGCATTTCCCAAATCTGGTCCAACATCACTACCATATAAATTCTGAAAGTCAATATCCTTGAGGTAATCACAGGCTTGCAGTTTATCATTTCACATTCAGAATCCAACTCCCTCTTACTTCTGCAAATGAGAGGGTCAGCACCTGTCAGAAATAGGTTGTCCTCATGAGGTGCCAGTATGAGAGGTTTATCATCCACAACCTTTGGGTAATGGTTTGGATCGGTTTCACTCCTAGTGAATCTTAGCTTCATCAAACAGCTATCAATCCTCTCATACAATGCCCGGGGCGTTTTGCTTCAAGCCATAGAGGGCTTTCTTCCACCTGTACACATGAGATTCCCGTTCATGAATCTCAAACTCCACGAGTTGTTCCAAGCCTGTGGACCTGCTACATGAGGGAAATGGTCTCCTTGTAAGATTTTCCTTCGGTACATCTCAGACATGTACCTTCATGCTCTTTTTGAATTCAGGCATCCTAGTCACCATCCGACTCACTGACCTTCGGTGCTCAGTCAATGGACATGGTCCCTAGTGGACTTGATACAACCCTGAACTCTAAAACATATTTGAAAAATCTATTTTCAAACACATACTTTTCCATTGATGAGTGCCACCCTTAAACCTTAAACTTCCATTTCCGAGCTGGACACCAGGTTCTTCTTGTGATCAGGTACATAAAAGAGATTCTGGGGTTCCTTGCTTTCTTTGAAGAGTCGACCATTTTCTTGATGACCTGAATTACTTATCATTCCTCTGATCATTGAAGATGTCCCTCGAATGATTGTTATCTTCATTAAGAGATGTGTCTGTGCTATTTAAACACTCCTTTGCATGACAGCCAAACTTATTGCAACCAAGGCATCTGCCTTTCCTTCCACCCTTAGATCTGAACTTCCCAATGAAGTGATCTTCAGTTGTGCCATTTTGATAATATTCTCTAGTTCCACTTCACCCTTAGTGAACTTAGAAGAGAGATGTGGAACTCATTGATCCTTTTGTCTTTTCCCTATTGTCTTTGGTGATTGCTCTTTCACTCTTGCTTGGGCATTGTCTTCACCTCAGCTCTGATACCATGTTAATTTTAGGTATGTTCTATGCTAGAGAAATTTATTTCAATTTCTTTTCCACATTAGCAATCATATCAGCGTAAAGTAAACTGTAGATAGAACATAAATATAAATCGCAGAAGACAATCCAAGACAAAAGGGCACAAGATGTGGCGCTAGCTAGGGACAAACCCCAATATGGGGAAACCCTTGATCAATTCTTCTTTTATGTTCTTCAAAGTTCAGCAGAGAAAGAGAGAGAGAGATAGTACATTTACTATAGAAGTCAACATTTTGACTTTTTATATCGGCAGAGATCAGTTCAAGACATATTGCTTCAATTGATTCTCTAAGGTGACTTCTTCACCCATCAAAGTGCTGCATCTCATCCATTTACTACACTTTACGTATAGTACCATCATGCTGCATCATGCATCATCATGTTGATCATGATCTCATACACCACTGAGCTTCCCATACATCATGTTGCCCATGATCTACATCATGTTGCTTATTATGCTGCCCATGATCTCATACATCATGTTGCTCATACTCATATCATCATGCATCATTACGCTGCCCATGCTCATATCATCATGTTGCTTATTATGCTGCCCATGATCTCATACATCATGTTGCCTTCCTTCGGAGACAGATGCTTCAGTTGTTTCGGCAGTTCCGGCTTTTCTGGTAGTTCTGACAATTCCGACATTTCTGGCTTTTCTGGATTTTCTGGATTTTTCAGGTATTTCCGACTTTTCCGGCTTTTCCGGCAGTTCCGGCTGTTCCGACATTTCCAGCTTTTCCACATTTTCCGGCTTTTCCGGCTTTTCTAGTTTTTTCGGTATTTCCGAATTTTCTGGCATTTACGGTTTTTTCGGTAGTTCCATCTTTTCCCGTATTTTTTAATTTTCCGGCGTTTCTGGCAATTCCAGCTTTTCTAGCAGTTCCGACTTTTCCGGCTTTTCCTTAGGATCTCTCCTCCTACTAAAACTCAAAGACAAGTAGAGAGAGGAAGATATCCAAGTGTGTAGAAATGACTTGAAGTCCTCTTCTATTTATACTAAAACGTAGAGGTTGAATAGACACAACTGTTGGGCTTCTAAGCTGACATAAGTTGTTGGCTGACTTAACAATTTGTCCATAACATAAATAAATTCATAACTTCATAAATACTTATCAGAATCAGATGATCTTTAGATCAATCCTACACCTCTCAATGAG
Organism: Pinus taeda; assembly: GCA_000404065.3. Lineage (NCBI taxonomy): Eukaryota > Viridiplantae > Streptophyta > Pinopsida > Pinales > Pinaceae > Pinus > Pinus taeda. The sequence continues at coordinate 21,132 of APFE030762396.1, read as the reverse complement.
AAGGATCCAATAAAAATATCAGCTGCCATAAATAATATGACCCACATGGAGTTTGGCCCTAGTTTCCAATTTTAACAAAAACTGTATCAATAACTTAATAATTCAAAATCTATAAGAGAAAATAGTGGTGTTATGAGTTGTTTCAGGAAAAAGCTTCTCAATTGAAATGATTGGTTATTGTGTGGATGATTTTGCAATATGTTCATTATACACAACCTCCTTTCCTTTATTTCTTTCTTCCATGGATGTTGCTGTAGAAACAAGACTAAAATTAGAGCATTTTGGAATTGTAATGATTAGGACTAGCAGAGTTTACTAAAAGTGGACCAAAATCAACAAATTTAGAAGCAGAATGAATAACAACAACAACTTTAGTAGAAGAAGCATTAGTTGGACTAGCATCAATAATTTAAGTAGCGACATGCATAGTGTGTTTGTGATTGGAATTGGGGATAGGCACTTGAGACGGAGAATGTTGTTAATGAGCGATTGAGGAATGAGAATGACTAGAGGCACAGTGAGCATAATTGGTGAGGATTTGTCCCCAACCTTTATCTCTTTTATGAGAAGGGTCTAGTGATGGGTTCCAACCATCGGCATGAATATTTTTTTCAGCATTATTGGCAGCGTTTTGCAAAGAAATTTCATGAATATTCGGATGAGGACTCATAGGGGAATAGACACTTTGCTAAAATACTAGAGGTTGATAAGTGACATTGGGAGAGTTTAAAAAAAAGTGCCCAACATTTCCCAATTGGTGAAATTCTTTTGAGTCAGTATTAAAGTGAGCAAAGAAGCATGTTTCTTATTTCTACCACTATCCAAAATACCATGAGGCTTATTTCCTCTGCCCCAGCCCATCCTAACTAGTATATGTGGATTAAAACTCATATACGCAAGTAAGTCACAATATTAATAGTGACAAATAACCAAAATCAAATTGATACTTAAAAAGCATCAACACATTTCCCTTTAAAATCACTATAGTGAGCTTGCATCCAAGAAATAAGCCAATGAGCTCTCTTTACAAAGGGAAAATGAGGGTTTGGGAAGTGAGAGAAAGGAATACAATGATTAATGAAGTAACAAAGAATGCCTTTCTGAATTTCGAACAGATGCCATTTGAGGTGCTTGATTTTTCTCTTCTTTTATTTCATCTTTCTTATCACTGTTTTGGTATTTTCATTGTGGCATATTGCAAAATTGACAGGAATTGAATATAATTTTCAAAAAATAGCTATAAATACTTAGAGTAATAGAAAATGACACAATACATGAATGACTTGAGTTAGGTTTTATTTTTTGAAAATGGGGGTTTAAGCTCACGGACCAAAACAATGAGTGAATATAGGGGATAGTCACATGAAAAAAAGGACTAATAGTTGAAATGAGGGTTTGAGAATGAACCAATCCATTATTGTAATGCCTGCCTTAATCTTATCATGCAAATTTTATTAGTGTTTAAATTACTTGAAAATATTGACTTATAATTATCAAGAAATATTGGTATATACCTACATTTGAGAAACTGTGATATAAATTTTATTATTTTTATTATTCCCGACTTGTCTTCTCAAATTTAATTTTGGATAGGATATGGTCTCCTTCCATTTATTCCAAATTAAAATATCTATATCCCAAGGTGTCTTCTCAAAATCTACTTGGGAGAAGATATGGTCTTCTCCAATTAATTTCCAAATTAAATATTCATATCTTATCCCAAAAATGTCTTCTCAAATCTACTTGAACAAGATATGGTAAGAAAAGTCAAGGATACTAAATGAAAGGATGAGGGGGTAGTCATGACATTAATGATAGGTGGTGGAGGTGTATGGGAGGAAAAGGCATAAAAGAGGAAGGATTATGAGAGGAGAGGGGGAGAATCCTTGGTCTTGATTTTGTTTTGGAGGATTGTGTTTTGGGGAAGGAATGTGGAGAAATAGAATGGAGAGATAAATGAGGAATTGTGTTTTAAATTTGAATATAATTATAGTTATGGATGACATATTTTCATCACTATTGTTTCATCTAAGTGTTTTATTGTGATCTAAAATTTAGAGATGTTTTTTTTAGGAAAAGATACAATATATTTAATAGAATTTGGCATCATTTTTATATGTTTTGTAAATTCTAAGGATTGAAGGCTTATTTTAACACATGTATTCAAAGTATCCATTGGCTATATTACTCTAAGTATGATTTGAAATAGATAACATATAAAAAAGAAATACTAAGATATTATATGAACTAGATAACATAGTAAACAATGTTGACAACTTCCTTTTTTAATCAAAATTAATAAATTACAAACCTTAGGATGAGAAGATATTAATGTAGAATATGGATTAAGTAGTCATGTCATGACATTATGTTAGTGGAGATGTTGACTAGACATAATCCCACTTAAAACTTGTTTGTGGAAGGGAGAAAGATGCAAAAGGAGTGGATAATGCTTTTCTTGAACTAAGTAAGAAAAGTTGTAAATGGGAGTCTATTGAGGAGGAAAGTTATGAGGACTATAAGATATAAGGATCTCAACCACCTTATTCATCTCTTAAGTGTGGTTTTTATTTGCACAAATGAATCCCTTGAAGTACTAACTACTATGATCGATATTATGGGAAAATACAAAGCTTTAGAGACAATTTTCTATGTACTATTGGAAATCCAAATTTCCAATTCGATATAACACATTCATAGGGTTGTGCAAGTGATACTCTCAACAACATTCATGAAAGGTCAAATTCATTCAATATTCTAGTTTTTTTTGTCAATCAGTAGCTATTGTATAAATGAATCCTTATAACATTGTTTTCCATACTTATGCATAAGATGCATTCATTGGGCCTAATGCCTAAAGCCATTGCAGTTGTGGACTTCAATTCTCCTTCAAACTCTTTAAAAAAAACATGTTTTCCATATATACATTTCTATTCTAACAGTTGGTGTGCATATGTGGGTTTCCTTCAAGAAACTCATATACATACACAACTTTCCCATTGACAACTAGAATGTGCCTTTGTTTATGGATGAAATAGAAACGCTATTCAGTCAACATTCTTCAAATCCTTGGTGGGGAAACCAAGAAATATGGGAATGTTACTAAGAATGTATATCCTTCTTGAAATATGTTATAACTTCAAAGTAACTACTAAACACTTGAATACAACTAACATCAATCTGGATATCATATTAGTATATCTATGTCAGCCACAAATAACTTCCACAAATCTAAAAATATAGAATTAAAGTGATTGACATATGACAAATTTAAAAATATCAAACACATAACACATATGAAAAATAATCAAAACATGTAATCACAATCATGTAGAATAAACTTCAAAAGAAAATTCATTGTCTGTGTTTAAAATAGGAACTTATCAACATAATAGATGTTATATATAATACAAAAGATATTGTAATTAAGAAAGTAAATTAAATGAACAATAGGAATGGAGCATAGAATAATGATATATGAAAAAAATCCTTCATTGAGTATATTTGAAACTATTGTTCAAAAATAATAAATGCAAACTCGTTAGATTAAAATAATTTGTGACAATAATCTCTTTTACAAATGACATCTATGAACTGTATAACTCAAATGCAACTAACAATGAATAATAAATATGCCTTGGCTTCACTATAGCTAGCTTAGCGAGACCTTTTGGACATCGGTATACTACTGCACAAAAATGCTAATTATCAGTATGACAAATATGCAACAATTATAATATCATCAACGACTAAAGTAAAAAATACTTTACTCAGCAAGGGAGACTTTCATACCTCTATTCATCACTACTACTTAAAAGAAACCATGTAACAAGAGCTTTATAAGCTCCACATATTTAAAACAACACAAAAAATTATCCCAAAACTAAAGTAATCAAACTAGATCATTCCATACTTTGTGTAAAGTTCGACCCCATTATCCTTCTTCAAGCAAGTCTGTGTAGTCAAGCTTCCTTTGAGATGGTCACATAACCATTTTATTTTACTTTTACTCGGGTTAATAACAAAATAAATTGGGTAGGTGAGGAGGAAAATAATTTTAATGTTGGACTCCTAATGAGTAGGGAACATCCGGTGACTCAAGAGGGATGGAGGACAGACAACATATCTCATCATATCACAGCATCATGTTTTATAAAATAAATTCAAATCATGCATGATAATACCTTATGCTGTCCACATAGGCATGCATCACATCATGGTCAATTATCAAAATTGACTCTCATTCAATAATTGCAAAAAATATATATTTAATATGTCCATGAAACAAGTGCATCAAAAATGTACATGAGAGTTGATCACCAAAACCATATATGATTCCAAAACTGTATCAATAACTTAATAATTCAAAATCTATAAGAGAAAATAGTGGTGTTATGAGTTGTTTTAGGAAAAATCTTCTCAATTGAAATTATTGGTTATTGTGTGGATGATTTTGCAAGATTTTCATTAGACACAACCTCCTTTACTCTATTTATTTCTTCCATGGATGTTGTTGTAGAAACAAGACTAAAATTAGAGCATTTAGGAATTGTAATGATTAGAACGAGCAGAGTTTACTGAAAGTGGACCAGAATCAACAAATTTAGAAACAGAATGGATAACAATAACAACTTTAGTAGAAGGAGCATTAGTTGGACTAGCATCAATAATTCAAGTAGCGACATGCATAGTTTGTTTGTGATTGGAATTAGGGATAGGCACTTGAAATGGAGAATATTGTTAATGAGTGGTTGAGGAATGAGAATGACCAGAGGCACAATGAGCATAATTGGTGAGGATTTTTCCCCAACCTTTATCTTTTTTGTGAGAAGGGTTTGGTGTTGGGTTCCAACCATCGACATGAATATATTTTTTAGCCTTATCGGTAGGGTTTTGCAAAGGAATTTCATGAATATTCGGATGAGGCCTCATAGGGGAAGAGACAATTTGCTGAAAGACTGGAGGTTGATAGGTGACATTGGGAGAGTTTAAAAAAAAATTGCCCAACATTTGCCAATTGGTGAAATTCTTCTGAGTCAGTATTAAAGTGAACAAAGAAGCATGTTTTCTTATTTCTACCACTTTCCAAAATACCATGGGGCTTATTTCCTCTACCTTAGCCCATCCTAACTAGTCTATGTGGATTAAAACTCATATATGCAAGTAAGTCACAATATTAATAGTGACAAATAAACAAAATCAAGTTGATACTTAACAAGCATCAACACATTTCCCTTTAAAATCACTACAACGAGCTTACATCCAAGAAATAAGCCAATGAGCTCTCTTTACAAAGGGAAAATGAGGGTTTGGTAAGTGAGAGAAAGGAGTACAATGATTAATGAAGTAACAAAGAGTGCCTTTCTGAATTTCGAAGAGATGCCATTTGAGTTGCTTGATTTTTCTCTTCTTTTATTTCGTCTTTCTTATCACTATTTTGATATTTTCAATGTGGCATATTGTAAAATTGACAGGAATTGAATATAATTTTCAAAAAATAGTTATAAATACTTAGAGTAATAAAAAATGACACAATACATGAATGACTTGAGTTAGGTTTATTTATTTTTTTCTTTTTTTGAAAATGAAGGTTTAAGCTCATGGACCAAAACAATGAGTGAACATAGGGGATAGTCACATGAACAAATGGACTAATAGTTGAAATGAGGGCTTGAGAATGAACCAATCCATTATTGTAATGCCTTATTTAATTTTATCATGCAAATTTTGTTAGTGTTTAAATTACTTGAAAATATTGACTTATAATTATCAATAAATATTGATATATACCTACATTTGAGAAACTGTAAATTTTATTCATTGATATAAATTTTATTATTGTTATTATTCAATTCCCAACTTGTCTTCTCAAATTTAATTTTGGATAGGATATGGTCCCTTTCAATTTATTCCAAATTAATATATCTATATCCCAAAGTGTCTTCTCAAAATCTACTTGGAAGAAGATATGGCCTTCTCCAATTAATTTCCATATTAAATATTCATATCTTATCCCCAAAATGTATTCTCAAATCTACTTGAACAAGATATGGTAAGAAAAGTCAAGGATACTAAATGAAAGGATGAGGGGGTAGTCATGACATTAATGATAGGTGGTTGAGGTGGATGGGAGGAAGAAGCATAAAGGGGAAGGATGGTGAGAGGAGAGGGGGAAAATCCTTGGTCTTGATTTTGTTTTGGATGATTGTGTTTTGGGGGAGGAATGTGGAGAAATAGAATGGAGAGATAAATGAAGGAATACAAACTTGGATCCGGAGAGTGTTTGTTAAACTTGGACACACTACATCTGGTTGGATTTGGGCTAGGGAACCTGTGAAGGTTCTCTGGGCTAGGAAATACTTCCTAGTTGGCTGGGAGGCAAATCCAGTCGGGTAGTCAAGAGGAGCATCCCAACAGAGTCAAGACCCCGAGAGCATCTCAACTAAGCTATTGGAACAAACATTCCTCCATTTATTGATTACTTATGTAAATGTTTGAAATGAAATTCTTATTTATTGAATTTGTGTTAAATAAATTTTAATTTTATATTGTCATCAAATAAATGATTAGATATAAATAATTTATTTCTCTTCTTATTGTGTTTGAAATTTGATAAATTTAGTTTTTAGTTAGAGGACCCTAAGAGGGATCCTCATAATTATTTGTATGAGGTATTTCACAACTTCCATGAACTATGAGTATTTTATAAAATTCCCCCCTATAATGCTCGTAACCAAAATTTTTCATAAAACCCTAGGTCAAAATAGGGTTTTGAGATACTAATAGCTTGGAAACTAATTTCTAGTAAACTTGAAGAATTTTTTTAGAGCGGACATTATTGGCATGATAAATAATGAAAGAATATATAATTGTGACTATGAGTATGAAGAGAGACAAGGGAAAAATCTAGTGAAATGAAAGGAAACAAAAAAACTATCAACCAATACCAAAAATTAAAGTCAACTATGTAAACATGTAAATACCAACACCAACTTACTGGATTATGCCCTTCTCAATCGAGACACGACCTGCAAAGCGGTACAAGAGTCACTCCACATTCCCAACACACAAACTAATTATTTACCATTTATAATTACAACTGGTTATAGTGGCAAGCCAGGTAACAAAGGCCCAACTTATTTCTAGCTCTCAATCATAATTATAATTATGGATATGTGCATTCGTTACCTGTGGCACAAATCCATATTTCACTCCTTTGCATTTAATACCAAGAGTGGCACCAAGCCATGTCATACTCAACAAATTCAGAAGTGGCATGCAAACAACTCGTTAATCAAGTTCAAAACGATAATCAAGCCTTGCTCTAGAGTGAATTAACATTTTGTTCATCCTCGGAACCCATAAAAACAGCGACACTTCAGACATAAAAACGACTGAAAATGCATGCATTCACTATGTAGATCATATACGACGATGTATCTAATCTACGTCAATGATTTGTGGATTAGTGTGTAAATTCGTTCACCAGTTTACACATAAACAAACTTTCAAGATTGAAACGTATTTTACGGTTTCAAGACTACGTTAAACCAAATAAGTTTTTGCTTTTAGAGAAGAGAGATCTAAGTGTATCTAGTTGTAGTAACACATTTATTTTTAATTTTATATAATACTTATTTTTCATTATTTTACAAATTATTTTTTATAATGTAATATGTGAGGATGTGTAATTTCTTTGGTATTTTATAGGGAGTTGATATGTAATATTTTTAAATTATTAAATAAAAAAAATATTTTATTTTTTACTATACAATTAATTATTTAATACTCTTTTTAAGTAATATAATTTTTTAATTTTTTTTACAAAAATAGAAATGAAGTTATTGAAAATAAATACTTCTTTATTATAGTGTTTTTATAATTTCTAATATGAGAAAGAATTATAATTTCTTTAATACTAATAAAATAATATCTCAATGTGGGCTATAAAAAAAATATTTGAATTTCTAGAGTTATCATGGACTTGATACAAACTATTTTCAAGTTTTGATTCATCTTGGTGCATTATAGATAAGGAGTTAAGATGGATCTATCTTGGGAGCTTGGAGTTAAACTTTGTTGAAAACTAGGAAAACACTGACACTCGGTGAATCAATATTAACACTTTTAACAATCGATTAGTCAATTAAACACATTCAATAAGACAATAGTATTCCAATCACATAAAGATTGAACAAGGAACTCAATACAAGAGAAAACCATAAATTTTTTTATTATGTCAATGTAAGCACCAACTCTATATTATGTCAAATTATCTAGGAACCTATAGAAAATCTTGTAGATTCACAAGCTCATGCAATGTACTAAGAGACAAGAAACTACTTCTACTATCAACCAACGGAAGCCAATAGATCAATGAAAACAATAATCGGCAAGAGGAAGATAAATCAATGACACATAACACAATAAATATCCGGGGAAAGCCACAACTCAAAACTCCACTATCGTTATTGCATTAATAAAAAATCCAAAATGATAATACAATGCTTGTTCTCACAAGAACAATCCCATCACTCAGTATGATCAATCACCCAGATCACAAACAAACTCAAGCCAAACCTTAGCCTCTTCTACTCCTCTCCAAGCCCCTATTTCCTTTTTCAATTCCTATGTTTGATTAGCCCATCTTAAAGGGAAACTAGTGCATCCAAAACTGCACAATCCCTTCCAGGTTCAGTTCCTCATTTCATGCACCATCGGTACAACTCAAAAAATTATACAATTGATAATACACTATCCTTGCACTCTAGCCTTGACTAGGTTTTTCTCAGAATCGACATGCATGAGTTTCTGATGAGGGAATTTTCAATTAACTAGAGTAGCACTAGTTAGTGCATTAGTGCACCAATTCACTGTTAACTCACTATTAATTACACAAATAGTTTGGAACTAATTTAACTGAACTTAACTTAGTAAACTGAGTTATCTAATTACAACTCACAAGTAAACTCATTCCAGACCCCTATAATATAGGGAAAACATATACATGACTTCAGAAATACTTCTTACTCAAAATTTCTAAGTTAACTAAGTCAACTCCCTCTAGCTAACTATTACAAGTTGTTGTGAGAATAAAATTCGATTTTAATTCTCAGTTTAATTCAAGGACAAATTAAACTGGAATTTCTGGATTCTATTTTTTACATTTCTTGTTGTTATTTTCAACAGAACCAACCTATAGGAGGCTCCAACCCCTTATCTTTGAAAAAAACCTCTTGATGGAAATACTAACTCCCAGGGTTTTCAACCTCCAACTTGTTGGAGGCACCAACTCTTTGATATTTATAGGCACCAACCCTAAGGAGACTCCAATCACCCCACTCTACAAGCACCTACTTGCTCATCCTTTTAGATCCTTCTTTCAACAATTTTCACATTTAAATATAAACCTTTTTAATTAAAGATACCATTGATACAATTGCTAAATCTGAAATGTGTTTTTTCTTGCTTAGCATCCACCTATTCTTTCTATAATTTCCGATCCAATTAAGATTCCTCGCAATTACAATAACTCACACTCAAATTTTCTCTCTAATCTAGCTCATCTTCTGCAATTGCCTACTTAATTTTTCATATCTTGAAACTTTGAAATGTGTAGCTGCTTTGGATCTCAAATGATCACTTTACATAGCATTTAATCTCCAACTATATTTCAAATATGCAATAAATCTCTCTACTACTCAGCTTCCTTTCCTCTCTTTGTTCTATTTGAGTTGTGTGTTCTCCTCAGGTTAACAATAGCTACCATAACCTTTTTTGCATGGGAACACACATTCAACATCATTTATTAGTGTTGTATATATATACAACACCTTTCATTATTTTCCTCTATGAATTTAATTCTTTAACATAATTTTGCATTTGAACGCTAAATTTTCATCTCGTAGACCCTAGTGTTTATCTCCCTGATGCGTATGACTGTGGGTCAAGACTTGGAGGTTAACCTTGTTGATGCCAATAGATTGCTAAATGCATTATGTTTTGTGACTAGACATCTAGTGGCCGATAGGATCCTTAACACTCACAAGGTAGCCCCATATGATCAAGGTGCAGAGCTTGGGCCTTAACTCCCATCCACCCACAACTTGCCACCCGATCTCAATTGTCAGCTACCACTCATTGCCCAAGCTCACCTGCTAACCACCACTTGCCCCTCAATCTCAACTATTGGCCATTGCTTACCACTCATCGATCGAGTTTGTTTTGATGTGCAAGAACTTCTAACCTGGCGATTCACTAAACACCTTTTCATTTCTCACAAGGCCCCTTGTGAATGGACACTACGACCAATAAAATTATTGTTTCACCAGCCATCAACCAAATTTGTGCATTTAGATAAATTTGGGATCCATGGATCTGGTCCCCATCCCTTGCAACCATGCCAAAGCTCCACCGCCATTCAGATTCACTTTATTCTAGAGTCCATATATGAAGATCTAGTGGTTTGATCCATCTTTCTCTTAGAAACCAATTCTATTGTTTCTAGATTAGATGAATCACCTTGACACTAGATGTTGAACCCTAATTCGATGATTTGGGATTTGATTCTCCACTACCTCACTTCAGTGCCTACACCTTTGCTAGGTAGGATGGTTGGATGAACATGCATCTCTAGATGAAAATTTTCCAATATGCCTAACACTATGGAGCCTTGCAAAACAAATCCTTGGCATGAGTCCCAAGGCTCTACCACCTCACCTTCCAACTCACTACCACATCACTTTCTTCCATGTGTCATGTCACATCACTTTCACATGTGTTATGAAAAGGGCCACTCGGTAACCGAAAAAGGCCAAATCCACCTGCCATGTGTCATGGCAACATAGTGCCATGTATCATCATGTACACATCATCGGCGCGTGTTATCATCTCATTGGGCCACATCATTGGTCTGCCACTTGTCATTACCAAGTCATCTGGGTCCACCTAGTGTTGAGCACTATGTAATTTGGGATCTGGTGATCTACCCATTTGGCTTTTCAACTAGCATCCACCCTACTCCAACTCCAAATGGCTAGATGTCTATTGGAACCATGAACCATGGAACCATGTTGAACTTCAAACCCTAATTTTTCCTTATCCCTTGGGAGTTAGGATAAGTGTCATATACCATTGGAAATAACTTTGAGAGGGCTATCTAGCCAAACACTTTTCATGTGCTTTTAAGCAAGTTCCTCGCATACAAAATGCTTCAAATATAGATTAAAAACAACCTAGTCATCATTAACTTAACATAAACAACCAAGACATCAATAATAGGATATGCATCATGCATGCCTACTCAACAAATTCCCCCTAAATTTGAAATCAATTGATATCAATGACTAGACTTAACATCAATGACAACTACTGCCAACAACTTCCAACATACTCAACAATATCCCCCTTTGGGATTAATGAAAACACATCCTAACATTGTTGGTCATTTATGGAAACAACACCACCCTTTAACACGTCCTGTTGTTAGGCTGAAGAAGCTATCACTGTTTACAATTGTCTAGTCACTCTCACCCTTTACTTTTGAAGAGCCAATGGTTGATCACTCTCTCCCTTTAACATCAACGACAAAGGGATTTAGTTACTCCCCATGTTATGATGCTCCCCTTAAAGAGCTTGAGGTATAACCATGGATATAATAAACAATTTGCTTGAAGCTTCTATTTCACATGCTTGTTACTTCAGTGTAAAAATCAAGTGATACAAACTGAATAAAAACATATATATGCTTAGGAACATGTAAAATTTATATTTCATAGTTTAGTGTACCCGCTCTAAAATTATGCTACTCCTAGTGATCTTAAAACTTGGCCTATTTTCTTCTTTCAAATCATATAACCATCCTTACGACATATTTGGATGACCGACTTATTTTCTAGTGAAGAGATAAGTAAGAAATCACTCCCAAAATTTTCCTTCAATATTAAAAAGGCTCTTAGGCAAGAGGCTTGGTGAAATTATCAACAAATTGTTATTTTGTGGATATATACTCCCACTTCACAATTTGATCAGCCACTTATTCTCTAAGAAAGTGATACTTTATGGGAATATGCTTGGTCTTTCAGTGAAGAATATGATGCTTGGATATATTGATAACACTTGCGTTGCCACATATAATGGGAATGGATTCATCATATGTTACATGCATGTCTTCTAATGTTGGTTTCATCCATAGAATCTGAGTGCAACTTGTTGCAGTTGGTATGTAGTTGGCTTCAGTAGTAGAAAGTGATATAGACATTTGTTTTTTTTAGCCACGCCACCAAACAATTCCCTAAGAAGAAAACACCACTACTTGTGATTTTCCTATCATCTACAGTTGCATTGCAATCAACATATGTGTATAGACCATAGTCCATTGTGGCTCTTAAATACTTTAAAATACTCTTTGCAACTAAGAGATTACCTTGCTTGGGGTATGGTGGATATCTTTCAACTACACCAACAACTTGCATAATGTCTAATATTGAGGCTATAGGTACAAAAGGCTACTAGTTATTGATTTATACATTGTTTTGATTTACCTCTAGTGACATCATCTTTTCTTAGTTTGCATCCAATGAACACAAGCGTACTGATAAGAGAACATTATTCCACCACAAATTTCTTCAACATTTACTTGAGATATTTTCTTTGAGAAATGAATATACCTTTCATTCATTGAGTAACCTACAAATAAAGGAAAAATGAGAGTTCCCCAAGCATATAAAACTTAAATTCAACTTTGGTACCAACAACAAATTGTTGGCTAAGTAAATTTGCATCACTACCAAAAATGATATCATCAACACACACAACAATAACTAAAAGATTATAATTTTCATATTTTAAATACAAATTATTGTCAATTTCTACTTTTTTGAAGCCTCATTGTTGTAGGTGTTTGTCTAATTTTCAATGCCATCCCTTGGGTGCTTTACTTTAGTCCATACAATTCCTTTTTGAGCTTACACACTACCTCAAGATTGTCTGAAAATTGAAAACCTTTAGGATATTCTATATATACCCCTTCTTCAAGTTTTACATCCATCTGATAAACTTTGAACTTTTTGTGATAAGAAAATGCTAGAAACATTCTATTTGCCTCTAATATTGCTACAACAGAAAAAGTTTCATCAAAATCTATTCTTTCAACTTGAGCATAGTCTTTACTTACCAATTATATGGCCTTATTTCTCTCAACATGTCCATCCTCATTTAATTTTTCCTAAAGGCCCACTTTTTGCCAATAAAATTTTTGTTTAATGATCTTGGAACTAACTCCCGAGTTTGATTATTCTCGATCTAGTATAACTCCTCATTCATGGATTTTATCCAAAGTTAATCTTGGTTTGCCTTAGAAAGATATTTTCGACTAATCATGGACAACATAGCAATATGAGCTTTACTGGAGTTATTTATTAATATTCTTTGAGTTTGCACTCTTGTTTTCATATTACCAACAACGATTTTGTGGGATGATGATTTTGAACATACCTTTAGGTAGTTTTGGGGTGAGATCACTCTACGTCTTCTTCTTTTTTTGTCTCTCGATTCTTCAAGCTATATTGTTTCATCTTCTCTTTTGATCTAATCAAGTGGACTAACACATCTTGGTTGCTTTCTTTTGTGAGATAACTCCTCATCTACTTTCACATCAATGAGGTCAACTATTTTACATAATATTTTACTGTAACATCTATATCCTTTTCTCTTAGTTGAATATCCTAAACATATCCCTTCATTCGCTTTTGCATTGAAATTACCAAAATTATAATCATTGTTCCTAATGTAGTACTTGCTACCAAATACTTTGAAGTGATTTATAGAGGATGATTTTCCATTCCACAATTCATAGGGAGCCTTATCAATTTTTTGCCTAATATGGTATTTTCTTAAAATGTGGATTGTTGTATGAACAACTTCAACCCAAAAATTATTTGGCATATTTATTTCATCCAACATAGCTATATCCATTTCTTTTACTAGTCTATTTTTCCTCTCAGTCACACCATTTTGTTGTGGAGTATTTCTGATCGTGAATTCACTTCTTGTGTCGTGTCGTTCAAAAAAATTATCAAACTCATTTCAAGTAAACTCTCCACCCCTCTTTGACCTTAGACATTTCAGTTTGCAATCAATTTGGTTTTCAACCATGGCTTTGAAAATTCCGAAATTTTCAAATGCTTTAGACTTCTCCCTTAAAAATGTGACCCACATAATCCTGCTATAATCATCAATGAATAGCATAAAGTATTTCTCGCTGCTTAGGGTATCATTTCTTGAGGGATCACATAATTTTGTATGAACTAGTTGTATGGGCTTGGTAGATGAGTTTTTTTGTCTTGAAATTTAGTCGAACTTTCTTTCCAATTTGGCATGTTCTACAAATTGTATTACTTGGCTTTGATATTTTTGGCAAGTCCCTCACAAATTCTACTTTGTTGATCTCTACAATATGATCATAATCCAAGTTTCCCAACCTTCTGTGTCATAACTATCTCTCATCAATCTTCCCCATAAAACATTCCTCATTTTCTTCATTCAATATGTATACATTACTTTATGTTCTTATAGCTCTTACAACTACTTTCCTTATGTCTGCAATGTTTCTTTAACATCCTTCTGAGTGAAAAGTGGCATCATACTCCTAGTCAAACATTTGAATCTCACTCAACAAGTTTTTCTTGAGTCCATCCACAAAAATAACGTTCTGAGCCTTCCATTGTCCATTATCCAAGCTTAGTGTGCCTTTCCCCATGATTTTCCTAGAGCATCATTTCCAAAAGTAACACTTCTTGCCTTATCTTCTCTTAATGACATGAATTTTCTCCTATCACCAATCATATGGTTATGACATCCACTATCCACATACCAGTGGCTACCTTGGTTTTGGGAATAAGACAATGCCATATTCTTCAATATTTTATTCCTTTTTCTTCTTCAATATTTTGGGTTCCTCTTCAGCTTGCTTGATCTAAGGCACTGATTTAAATTTTCTAGTTCTACACTTAGTTACTTTATGCACATATTTATAACAACTATAGCATTCAATATAATCGAATATAGGAACAAATGGATTGTTGTCCCTAGGATTATTCCTATGTGGATTTACAAATCTATTGTTTGTTTGACTAATAAGATTTATTTCTTTTATTTATTATATGATTATTTCCAAGATATCGTCTATAATTAAATGCCTTGTGTGCAAAATTTGTACATGAATAACAATAACCATTGAAAAGATTTTGGTACTTGGGAATATTTTTTTTTTGAGGATATGAACTACTTACTCTTTGATGACTTTCTCCTTATGGGGGATGAGGTATTTTTTTATTTATTAATTTATCTTTGTGGATCTTTGAATTTCTATTATTGTTGCATATAGTGTTTTCATTGATGGAAACGAGTGTCAATTATGTCAAAGGGAATTTTTTAGACAACAATAGTATCATTCATGGGTCAAAGCAAGTAATGTATCAAGTAGTTATTTTAGATACACCCATAAGGTTAAGTGAAAGGAAGCTTGCATTTTATTTAGTGTTTGACAAGGTTATTATTCATTAATGATCTATATATAACATGATTACATTGATCTCATTAAGACCTTTCCAATAGTATATCTCACTTTGAAAAACTCCTCCTAGACGAGAAGTTCTGGTCATTTGAAAATAAACATTATTGGAGGTACAAAACTATAGGGAAAAAACCCAAAAATATTAATATGTTAAAAGGTGCACAAATTTTGGATGCATCCATGGTACATTGGTCATGTTAATGACAAATCTTGACAAAACTTGTATGACCTTTAATAATGTTAAAGAGTGTGCATCTTTCACAAATCGAATGACAGACATGGAAACATGCACACCAATTAGCCAGACCACAATGTCTAATCAAGGGATGAAATTTCATGCATCATGATAGGCCAAATGAGATGATGCAAATGACATAATCAACATGAGTGAAACATGACAACATATATTTGGGTGATGTGGCCTCCTTGTACAATCACCAAATGACATCAACAAGTGATGTTAACATGGTGACATGGTAGTACATGGCACTGCCGCGTGGTAGGCACATTTGGAAACTTTTGATTGGTGACAATATCAAATACGGGTAACACGTGGCACCTGTCATAGGTTTCAAGGTGACATGATCATTTCATGTTGATGTCATCACGCAAATGACTAAGGACCCTTAAGGAACCAGTCATATGGAATGTCCATATGGACCATGGCACAAATATTAATGGCATGGTCATAGCTTTTGGTCACATGGTTTGATCTGAAATTGATTGCTAGTTAATGTTGTGCTAGTATCATTTCCAGATATAAAATTTTCTTTGCTTTGGTTTGCTTATCCATAGAGAGTTTATCCATGAGCATGTGATTTTCAATTCATCTAACTTGGTGAATTAACTTAAAAGCATGAATTTAAATGACTAAAAAACAACATATAAAAAGACAGCAAGCACAAATAACAAATCTCAATACACAATTTGTTTTGAAGGATTCTATCCCTCCTGGGCTACATCTCCTTGGTCCAGCTTCATAGTGTGGGCCTTTGTATTAGATTAAAGAGTACTCAAATTGTTGTTACATGCATCCAATACTCTTGGAATCTGTTCCAATGATTTAAAACATTAAAATATATCAAAAATTACTATTTGTTTACTCAATTTGGTTACCAGCTGCTCTGGGAATGACCTCCAACACCTAGTGGCCTTGAGCTTCAAAAATCTTCAAGTGACCAAACACACCTGTAGATGACCTCTTCTGCCTCTAAAACCTACTCCAATGAGTTTAAAACATTCAAATATATCATAAATGACTGTTTGTTTACTCAGTTTGGTTACCATATTCTCTAGGAATAGCCTCCAACACCTGGTGGCCCTAGGCTTCAAAAATATTCAAGTGACGACAAGCACCTGTAGATGGCATCTTCTACCTTTGCAACCTACTCCAATGAGTTCGTAGCATTCCAATGAGCTAAAAATGACTATTCATGTTCGAAATGTGGCTAAGAATTGAGTAAGATATGGCTCAAACAATGTTTCCTACAAAAAAATCCACTAAATCTAGAGAACAACTAGTTAAATCCGCCAAGTTTGGTGGCAGTTCCAGACTTTGTGGCTCCTCCAAAATCTTTGCCAACTTAATCATGGATTAATTTAATGCTAAACTGATAAGTGGCGTACTAATCTCACTTAACAGTTGGCCCCTAGCTCCTGGTTTGGGCGCTAGGTCACATGGGGTGGGGGTTGGCCTGACGGGGCTTTTTTTGTACCAAACTTTGAAAAGCTCTAAATTTTGCATACGATGTCAGTTTTTTGAACCATTCATAGCATTGGAATCCTAAAGACGAAATATTTCAATCATTTAGGTCTGAAGAAATTTTGAGCACTTTCATTTTTTTAGCTAAAATACTGATCCCTGATCATTCCTCCACACTAGAAGCCTTTTGGACCACAAAATCTCTCTTGATCACTGATTATGTTGATGAGGGGATTGTTCCCTCATCCTTCCAGTCGTTATCCATTGAAATTTTCCTAATTTAATCATTTAGAACTTTTCATAAAAAACCAAAATTTTCCTTGATTCCGACGACCATCTATTGCTATCTTTGACACCGTCACGCTGCAATATTTTTGAATTTACAGAAGAGAAATATAATTTTGAAAAAACATCTTGTTCCTACCTTGGTCAACAATCAAAGGAAAACTGGAACTTTCTCACCTTTCACTTTGTCTCTATGGCGATTTTTAGCTTCTTTTGCCTTGTACTTGAGTTGACTCTTGCCCAAGTTTCCTCGCCATTGTAATGTGCCTTTTGGAAACCAGCAATGAACATTTGTGAAACCCATGCCTTATTTTCCAAGCTTCTTTTTCCTCTTCTCTTTTTTTTTTCTATGTAAAACTGATCTATTAATAAAAACATAATGTACAAAGAGGCATCGGCCTCTACAGTACTAGGTCAGCTGTATGACCATTTTAAACAACAAGCTTTGACATCGTGACTGCCCTAGTTGGGGAAACCAGTCCGAGAATGAAACAAGAAAAGTTCATTTTACCCATGTAGGGGCTACAGTTCCAGAATTCAAAATTTTTAACCCAAAGACTGTAAAATTCAGTGAGATAGCCATAGTAATACCCACAATATAGTTCAAAATTCACCACAGTGAAACAGCTCATGAGAACCAAAACTTGGAACCCGAGTTGGATGCGAGACTCAAAATTGACCATAGTAAAATGAAAATAAACAAAACCGTACTTAGGACCCGACACGTGACCTGGCATGCAGCAGCTAGGTGGCTTATGTTTGTGGCTTCTCCTCCACGGTTGGACACCAGCCATATTCTTCTGAACTAGTTTCTGCTGATTGTCGGCCACCTGCAGTGTCCTCCACTTGAAATACTTTCTCTTTACTGGTGGTGTCACCTCCCAGAGTCTATTATCGGTCGCTGGATGGATGGTCCATGTCTCTCGACGGGTGGTTGGAGCTTGGCTCCCCCTAAAAGTTGCCGAGCAGTGGAGGAGCCTGGTTCATTTCTGGGCTGAGCTCTGGCTCAGGGCATGAGTCAGTTACCTCTCTGAAATCCACCATGATGGTGGCAATTATGACCAGCCTATCCATGGAGCATCGAAACCAAAATTGTGCTTGCTGGGAAGAAGTAGTGGAAGTGGTGTATTGGGCGATTCCACCTGAACGTCGAACCTCGCTAGTGCCCATTCTAGCTCGGCCGCTATGGGTGTCCGAGTATCTGCCAAGGAAGCGAGAAGTGGAAGGGCTTGGGGGTGGGGAGGAGGATGGGGAGGTGGAGACAGAATGGGGCAGAGACGAAGGGTGAGTGGCACCACCCCGACTACCACCTCGCCTACACCTCATTCTATGGTGTTGTCGCATGATTCTCCGACTAGAAAGCTGCAGCGAGCGATGAATTGTAGGGTCAGGAGGCAAGGAAATAATGATGGAGGGAATGTTGAGAGGAATATGGGAATTCAAATCTGGGCCAGAGAGAGGGGTCGAGACCTCAAAATGCAGATTGCAGAGAAAGGACTGAGAAAAATGATGACCATTGCCCAGGTCGACGCAGCAGAGGAGTCTACAACGTCTTCCTGTAGCAGTGCGAAGGCTCGGCTCTGTTGCAGAGGGGTGGCAAGAGAAACTAAGAGGCCAAATGGGTGAATGCAGGGGGCTTTGTGCCATATTTATGAAATTGTAGAGAATTTCTCGGTTTTCCCAATTGGTTAATGGCGCCGGCCGAGGAGCCAAGACCTGCCTTTTTCCCACAGGGGAAGGTGCAAGTTGCCATAAGGATTAGCTACCTGCTTGTCTAGCGGGTGATGCGCATTAATGGCTCATCTAACACCCACATCCGGGGTTTTTCCTCTTCTCTTTGGCTTTCAATCTATCTAGTTTTAATTCGCGATGAAGTTGCCAACAATGGTCTTCATCATGGTCAATCTTTGAATAGTTTTTCCATGTGAGTTTTTCCTTCTCTTTTTTTATACTTGCATTTCTTTCTTCCCTTCCATTTTCCTCCCTTCTCTTTTACCTTACCCTCACTGCCACCTTTCTCCTCTATGTTTTTTCCCCTTGCCTCAAGATGCGTGGCTTGCACACATACTTCATCTAAGTTTCTTGGGTTAAACGTAAGGACAGTATGCTGCAAATAGGAATGTAAACCTCCAATATATTTCAAGAGTGTATCTTGTGAATTCAAGTTTAATCCCAACAATAAAGCCCTCTTCCTAAACTCCTGAGCATAGTCTTGGACAGTTTGGCCTTTTAGTTGCCTAAAATTTTGCCAACTCATAATGGATTTTTGCATATAGGCTAGAGGATAAAACTTTCTTTTAATGGAAGAAACGAATTCAACCCAAGAAATGGAAATCTTACCATGGATTCACATTTCCTCTTGTGTCTTTGCCTCCCACCATACTAGTGCAGCTCCTTCTAGCCTCAGTGAAGCCAACTGGATCTTTATGTCATATTTTTGAAGGTTCTGAATTCTACAACATACCTCCAACTATTGAATCCAATTGTCTAATTTTTCTGCATTCACTTCTCCATTGTACATGGGAAGTTCGAAGTTTATGTCCAATTTCAGTAATGGAGTTTTTCCTTTTAGGGTTTTGGAATGAGTATGGGCAGTGGTGGTAGTGGAAGATGATGATGTGTGAGACAGTGAAGATGATGAGGAAGATGATGAGGATGGTGGAGATGGAGGTGGCTTTCCACCATTCCCTTTGGAATCCTTCTTCTCATCTTTTTTCTCCTCTGATCTTCCTTCTCCATGTGGAGGTTTAGAACTCTCCCCAACCATTTTGGTGTTCCTCTCTTCATAGAGGACTTTAACCATCTTAGTCGAAGTATATAAATCTTTCTTGAAGTCTTCCTCTTTTGAAGAGGGACCTTCATTCTCTCTTTCTCCACACATAATGGTTATGGATTCAGGCTCAGAAATTTGTACTGATTGTACCTCTTCAATCACTTCAGCCTCTTATGCAATATGTGCCTCTTCTATCTCAACTGATGGAGATCGAAATTGAGGTGATTCAGGTGCTGCCTTGAGTGGTACTTTGGGTGAGTATGATGCTTTCTTAGCCTTCTTCCTTCTTGTCCTAATCTCAGGACTAGCTATTCGTAGCTTCCCTTCTCCTCTCTACAACTTCAACCTTGTAATCATAGCCACAATTGTAACTATTAAACCCTTCAAGAAAATCAAGAAAGAAACCTTGTGCTCTGATACCAACTTGATCTAAAATTGATTACTTGTTAATGTTGTGCTAGTATCATTTCCAGATATAAAATTTTCTTTGCTTTGGTTTTCTTATCCATAGAGAGTTTATCCATGAGCATGTGATTGTCAATTCATCTAACTTGCTGAAATTTAGTGTTTTGCATGAACTTAAAAGCATGAATTTAAATGACTGAAAAACAGGCTATAAAAAACAATGTAAACTTTGAAATGGGAACTGATATTGTTACCCATTTTGTAGAGATAGCAAAAAAGTGACCCGATTGTTTGGTCAATTTAGTATTCCTAAATTGATATCATTAATTGTCAACCCGGGGCTCGTAAGCGGATGAAGTGAAGGTGTACTATATGTACTTAAGCAACCTCTTA
>APFE030762389.1:6471-19757 GCA_000404065.3 Pinus taeda | reverse complement strand
AACGTATAGAGATCTCTAAACAAATTGAGACATATAGGATGGCAGGTGGCACATTTGGCTTTGAGATGGCTGTCAATGATAGGATGATTAAAATGCCAGGTATTTTTAGTTTGTAACTTTGTTTCAAATTTCATTGTCTCTTCCAATTCCATTTTTTTCTTATGTTTATTTAAAATTTTATTTGTAATTTTGTTGTAGATGCATGGTGGAAAATCTATGGTGGCAGGGTACCCCTTCTGCAAAAGCTTGCCATTCGCATCCTCAGCCAACATGTAGCTCCTCAGGATGTGAGCGCAACTGGAGTGTATTTGAAAAAATACACAACAAGAAGCGCAACATGTTAACACTTAAACATTTAAAATATTGCAAATTTCCAAATAAATTTTTGAATTCATTAAACAATATTTTTTTTATAATTATTAATTATTATTTCATGATCTTTGTACAGGTTGGAGTCCTAGCGACTTAATGACATGTTCTACGTCTACTACAATCTTCGATTGTGGGTGAGGCAACTTGAGAAGACCCCTGATGTGGATGCCATCTCATTGGATGGGATTGACACCACTGCTGCATGGAGGGTCGAGGTCGAGAGGCCTCTCATGGAGTCTGCTGATGATTGGTTAGTGCAGGATGTTGTGGAGGGGGAGGAGGAGCAGGAGGAGGAGGAGGAGGAGGAACAGGAGGAGGAGGTGACACCGCCTGCCTGGGCTACCACTGCCACTAGTAGAGGACGTGGTCTACCTCCTATAGCTCCTACTTCTAGTTCTTCAGCTTCTAGAGCACATCAGACTCCACTGCCATCTCCACCAGCACAGGCACCAGCATCTACATCTAGAGGGAAAGGGAAATTTGTGGCATTTTCTCACAAGTGGGGCAGAGGAAATCAATAGGATAAGAATTTCATTTTATTGTATGACATTATGACATGATGAGATACATTATCATATTTTTTGATGATATTTTGAGGCTGAGTTGGGACTCAGGAGTCAGGACTTACTATTCAGGACATGATTCAATGTTATTTGTGATTTTAGCGGTAGAAATGATATTAAACATCATATATATTAGTTCTTTTATCATATTTTTGTGTCAATGTATTTATTTTATGTTGTAGATGGTTTAGATATTAAAAAAATTGAAAAAAAATAAAAAAAATGAATATTTTTGTACCAAACGATTTTTTCAATTTTTCCGATTTTTCTGATTTTTTCCCCGCGCGATTTAATCCGTCGAATTTTCACAACATATATATTTATTTTATATATATATATTATATATTATCTTATCTATATAATTATATATATATTTATATATCCACACACAAACACATTTTGAGGACTTTTTTGGCTAGGAAGACATGAAAATAAACATTTTTATAGGACAAAAATAACAAAATGTTTCAAAATAGCTATTTTAATGAATTGCATGTCAAATAATAATAATAATCACATTTGTTTTCAAAAAATAATGATTCACAGAAAAATTAAAGTGAAAATAATGTAATATAAATATTAAACATATAGCAACAATAACTGTACACTTATTCTTCTAATAAAATCTCAAAGTCAAAAACATTTCAAATATAACTAATTAATAGTTACAAAAATGAGCTTGAATTCCTAGCATGAATTAAATTTAATCAATAATATCACATAATACATACTCTTCATCTTCTATACTTTCATCATTGTCTTCTTCCATAATATTTTCTGCTTCGGTTGGGTCATTTTCCTCTTCAGATGGATCTTTGATGTTTGTGAATCAGCTAAATGTAGCCTTTCCAACCATTTCATATAATGGAGGTTAAGGTTCCTTTTCCCTTTTTCCCACATGTGATCCATTAAAATCCCCTTTCCTTAAACCAACTTATTGCATTATATTTGGAAGAAATTGAAGAGTATTAATTCTTTGCTAAATAGATTTGCATTGTACTGGGTCTATTTCAATGACAATGCAATTTCTTGTTTTTTGTAGGCAACATGTTAGTGTTGTACCTAATCATCAAGTACAAACAAAATAATTAATTAAATTAGTATAAACACATAAAAATTAAAAAATATGATATCGAAATTCAATTTTATATAATAAAACTTACCTGAGCCTGATAATAAATCCAAATCCCAATCTTCTTAATTTGAATATAAATCTATAATATAGTTAATCAATGACTGTGGTTTTTGATAAATGCTAACTATCTCTCCTTTTTCTTCTTTATCTTCATATGTTATATTTTTTACAACAACATCATCAACTAGTACTTGGCTATGACTCTTTCCATCTACCTGATTGAGAAGCATAGACTTATCGCTATCATCTTTTGTCCAACATTCAACATGGATGAGTTCAAAATCACTTATAATTGGTTGATATTCGTGGCTAATTACATTTGACTTTTGTCTGTAACATGAAATATTAAAAGTTCAATTAACTTGTACATAATTTTTTTTTTAACATTAATCAAACATACAACTTCAATGTCTTACCATGTAAGTTGTATCCTTGCGTTTTCTTTTCCCTTTAATATTGTTAATAACATTTCAAATTGTGTGTTTGAATGAAATGTCACAAATCTCCAAAATGGTGATGTTGTGACTTCTAGAAATCCTGCAACCACTTTACTAAAATCTTGATAAGCATAAGGGTCACTATCATACTAAATGTTTTGGGATATTGAAACCATGAGGAATATCTATGATAACTAGGGAATCATCTCTTTTAGGTATGAGTTTTGCAATGTCTTCATGATCAACTTGTATTATTTTATATTGGATAGTCTCGAGTCCGTTCCAAATGAAATAAGTAAGACTACAATCAAGTTCAACCATACTAAGACGCTTCGATCATAATTTTTTCAATAAAGTTTCTAAAACTATATTGTGGTCCATTTTCATCCTTCTTCATCTTTAATTAAATTAACAAATATATGTATAAGTTAGAAAATAAAATTAGTATACACATGAATAAAAATGAATGTATAAATCAACATACATTTTTAAATGCAAGGTAAAAAAAAAATTAGTGTTGATGTAAAATTTGAATCTTGGTAGTTTCATACAACATCATCCCAACTATATTCATTCAACAGTTTAATCATTTCTTCTTGTATTCTCGTATAAACCTTGTGACTGAATAAATACACTAAAAAATGTTAATATGATGATATGTATAACAAATTATACCAACAACAATATGTTATATTTAAAAGAAACTTATAATCTAGAAATAAGTAAAAATAACTCAACAAACTTTATTTTCAGCTTTCTCACACATTTCGTCCAATGATAATTTACTTGACTTTACACAAGATAATAATGTTGTGACAGGCTTTTCATCGTTCACTCACAATGCTCTCCAAGGTATGGTAGTGATATACTCTAGAATGAGCTTCATTTCAGGACTTGATTTACTGCTAGTACATATCAACGGTTTAGACCTTTTGACCTTTTGGAATTTTATGCCAATGTTCTACCACATGTCATTAATGAATTCCGATATATCTCTAGTTTAATTTCCAGTTGGATAATGTTATACATACCTCTGAATATTTCAGAAGTTACTTTGCATTTTTTGAATTGATTTTTTTGCAATTTGATAACATATTTCCATACAACATTCCTTCCAAAAGGATAGACTAACCTTTGTCTTATCCCCACCACATTTTCCTTCAAATTCATTATTAATATTTTTTGCCTTTGGATTAAATTCATAGACATCCTATACTCATTATATATATTTTGATCCCATGACAATAAATTTTCTTCTATATTTATTAAACCAACATAAATGATACATTTCATTGTTTCAAAACGATGGTTATTGGGATGTTCCTCCATCAATTTCCTTTAAGCTTCTACAAAATGGCTCCCCCTAGGTACATAATATTTGTATACAAAACATTTTGATTTATCAAATGCTTCTTTGTTAGGAGCCTAAATTGGATCAATAAGAAGCACATAATAAACAACATGAGGATACAGATTGTATATCATCAAGGTTTTCAAGTTCTGAACATGCATGTGGTGTGGCTTTCTAATTTGATATTTAAATTGTTCTTAATTTGGCTTATAGATTTCAATGAAATTAAGTTGAAATGTATGACCACCCTCAATTAATTTTGTCTTCATCAACTGATGTTGAATATAATTTTGTATTGTTTTAATAATTCCATCCTCTAAATCAGCTTGTGGTGTAATGATTTCCCTGCTTCCTTTTTATTTTTCACTAGTGTCTTCACTACTGGCCATGATTTTATCAGAATCATCAATTTTTAATTTCTTCCTCCTATCGGTCATCATATTTTATTCTACATAAGAAATATCCTCATCATCAACTAGAAGGGAGACATTCTTAGGCATTTTTCTTGGTCTTTTATGGCTCTTCCCCTTTCTAACATCGGTTCTAATCTCATCCTTAGTAATGGAAACATATTCTTCAACTTCAATTTCCTCATCTTCAAAAGTAACATGTCTTTATTTACTAGATTGATCCACTATAGGCATTCTTTGTTGATCCCTTATATGTAGTCTTGTAGCATCATGAAGTACCTTTTTTTACTTGTTTGTCATATCTTCTTCTGACCTTGAGTAGAAATTTCTGACGACATTCATAATATCTCACTCTATAAAATAAACTCCCCCCAACATAATTGAAAGACCCTCAACAAAATTTTGTGAAACAAAATATAATATGACAATAATAATTGAGTTATAAAAAATATAATGATACAATTACAATAACACAAAAAACATTAATGTAAATAAGAATACTTACAATATTTTGCTTAATATTGTTTATGATTTGTTTCAATATCCTTGTAGAATCATCTGCCGTGTCATACGTCGACAATGAAAAATGATATGTAATCTTGTCATATGACTTGGGAAGTTTTGTAAGTACATAAACAACTCCAATATTTGGCATCAAACATATGTTTAGTACTTTTCCCAACACCTCATAACTTCCAACATTGTAAATCATACCATCATATAGATATATCTACAAATCTTCTTCACCTTCTCTATCTTTCATAAACCATGAAATTTTTTTATGCTTCACTTCTTGTGATTTTTTCTTGTATGAAATAAATTTCTTTCCCTTTGATGAGCCACTTTCTAGAATTTTAGTCATTAGCTTAAGTTAGGTTCATTCAACAATAGTTTTTGATGATCCACCTCTAGCTCTAAATGATATAATTGTTGTCTTTAGTCTAGAAAGATTCACAAAAACCTCCCTTTATGCAATTTTCCTACAACTATCTATATAATATTTATATATATATATATATATTATATTATATATATTATATATATTATATATATTATTATATATATATTATATATATTTATTATATATATATATATATTTATTATGATGTTAACAACAACAAACAATGTTTAAAACTAACAAAATCAGAAATGCACAGTGCCCTGTGAATTGGTTGTTAGGTTCATCTGGTGTACGAAAGGAAACCCATCCTTCAATTTTTTTTTTTTTTTTTTTTTTTTTTTACATTTACCCCTGAGCCCCCTGCCTAAAAGGGGGTTGTTATATCACCAGTGGGCGTGCCCGCTCATGGGACAGTGACCCTCCGGTAGGTAGGGGGATGATTCTGAGTTGTGCCCAGGGCAGGTGCGAGGACACAAAGCCCGCCTGGTAGGTGGGGGGGCGATTCTTCCACGGGGAAGGGAAGGGGACGTTGTTTCTTAAGTAGGTGTGCTTGCCCATGAAAAAATAGGTTCCAGTCACCCACACAAGTGGAAGCTCAGTTTCCAGTTGTGGGCAATGTGCGACACAACCTAACCTTTTCATTTCAACACTACTATGGTACTATGGTTCATGAACTACGCCTATCACTAACACTTAGTTTATTTTTCGTTAAGTGTTTACTTCTTCATATAAATGTAGCAGAAATAAATTCATTTAACCTCATCAATTATAATTCATAAACAAAAATAAATTAATTACTCACATTAATGAAGAGAGGGGCAACTCAGTTTATTTTTCATCAAGTGTTTACTTCTTCATATAAATGTAGTGGAAACAATTTTATTTAACCACATCAATTATACTTCATAAAAAACAATACATCAATTACGCACTTTCATAAAGACGGGAAAATCCAAAATAAGTCTACCCAATATACTTATAACAATATGTAATTATTGACAAGTACAAATATTTTACAGAAGGTTGTGCACAGTCTGCACATGCATCATCGCACAACCACTCTTGTTCACATCACAATGGCCTTGCATGACCCTGGCTAGAAGCCACCCCAAATTATTTTTTTACAAACACATGGTTGTTCATCTCACCCTGCCCAAATGCTCTATCATGGCTTGGTACGCCCTACCGAATTCTGCATGACCTTGCCCAAATGCCCTGTCACGCCCTACCCATTTTTTCATGACCCTGCCCACATGACACACTCAAACATTATGCATGATATGCCCAAATGAACTTCATGGCTCACCTGAATGGCCAAACGACATGACCTGCATGACCCTCCTATTCACCCGAAAATAGGCTGCACGAACCTGTTGAGCAACATACCCTGCAAAACCCACCCATTCACCTAAACAACATGGCCTGGACAACCTGCCTAAGTGAGATGACCTCCATGACCTACCTGAATGACATGGCCTGCATGACCTGCCTGAAAGAAATGGGTTGCATGACTTTCCTATTCACCCAAATGACAGGGCATGCACGACCCATCCCGAACGCTGCTGCACATGACCCACGCTACACACGGCCCAAGTTCTATTCAATTAATTTGCTTGCCCTGTGGGCTCATTCCAAACTTGCCTTTCATTCATTTCAAATGACTTGAAATTTTTTTTTATGCCCAAATGAATGTTGAATTATATTTACTTATACACTTTTCTACCCATTCATTTCTCCAAAGGTTGCATCCTTTGACCATCGCCATGGGTCAGCCTACCCAAATGCTTGCCGAACCAACCTATCTTTTTCTAAACATGTGGCCCTTTATATTTTCTAAGTTAGGGGTTGACCTTCATTTGGTCGAGTGGGAACCCTTGCTCATCGGCCCATTTATGTCTGTCATAACACTCGGTCGCCCAACACCTATCACATTGCCTGGTCGCCCATGCCCATCTCACAATTCCATCAAGTCACATTTAATTGAATGTCTTTAACCAAAATTTCCCGTCATGCACCTTTAATCGATCACGAGTCAAATTTAACTAAACTCAAGCATCCATTGCTACTATATCTGCACGCCTATTGCTACAACTCAGGCGTGCCCGTACCCGCATTGTTGATTTTTCAACTCTCTCTCTTTCTAGTGGTTTTCATGAGTGTTTGACCAACTCTTTGCCTTAATATCGCCCCCACTATAAAAATTTTGTCATCCTCGAAAAAAAATCATCTCGAAAAACTCCGTAGCCAAGATGAAAATGTCGCAAAGTGTCACCAACTCAAACACGAATGTCCATGCTCTCTGACTCCTTGCTCATCATTGAACAAACCTATAGAAAGGCTTGTGGTTCCCTCTACGGGTAAGACTCCTTAATCAATGGTCATCAACCGTACTTGTTGCAATCCTCCATACCACCACATCATGTGGAAGAATGCTCCCTCCAACTTGGTTGTATGTTATCACTGCAACATACATGTTTCAATCCACCGTTTGTTGTCGTCATCATGTGAATTATTGCTATGATACTCCAACTCAAAGAAAACACTTCTCAACACATTGTCGACCCCCATGACTCAAACTAGTCGGATCACCACGCCAACCATCATCTAAGTCTATGAGAATTCACCTCCTCATGCCATCATCAGCTATTTCTCCAACATTTTTTCACATCCTCAACTCAATAAAGAAATATCTCCATAAATCCAATTATCAAAGTGCCATATCTAATTCTATGAAGAAAATCCATCTCATTTGCAATAAGTTGTCCATCAAATCCATGAAAGGGGTAGGTCTACACTCACCTCATCATCTCGTGCATGTGTTTCCCATGGTCATAGACCAATAACCTTAATGTCCATAAAAAAATGGTTAACTCTCATCAACTCAATCCATGATTAAGTGCTCCCACCAAGGCATCTCCATTGTTGCAACTCCATCCAACTCTAAAGTGTCTCATCTCTATCACATCCATCAAGTCACTCCTCATGAATACATCCCATAATGTGTCCAATGTATGCATACCATACTCCATCAAAGTCAAGTACACCATTTGACCTCAACTCCTTAATGAACCATATACTCAAAGACCACCATAGTATGAAGTCTTCATTGATTGTAACTCTCTCAAGTCATCATGAGCTCCCGTGAACCACCTTCATTCAATAGTTCAACAAGAACACTTGTCTCGGTCTCAAGTGTTATCACAAGCTACCTCTTCCCTCTCGATTGTGTGAATACTCCCATAGCTTTCCAATATTTCCTCAAAACAACCATGGCCTTGTTGTAAAAGTGTGCACAACATCCCCATCGACCCATCTGAGAAATAGCTCCATGTTGTACTAGCAACTCCATCTACACAACATCCCTACGTTCGCGCTTTTCCTTTGACTCCCATCGGTGACATATCTATAATTTCTCTTGCATAATGTGCCTCCATGAAGTCTGCTATGTGGCCAACTATCCAACTTGATGTACATGACTTCAGCTGCCCTTCTTTTCCATCCTAATACACCCATCACAAATTTGGTCATAACGTTCTCACTCTCATTCAAGTTAGTGCCCTTGGTCACTCTACCCGCATAATGTTGTCACGGTTCTCTTCCTTCACTTTTTTCCCCCCACTAGAGGTCCACCAAGGCTGCTTCTTGGTCTCAACCATGAAGAAGTCTACCCAAGTATCATGTATCATAACTATGGTGTGCCCTTCCTTCAGTTTGTCCATGATTCATGCCAAGAACTTAGCCAATTCTCCACTTGTCTAAGCATAACTCATCCATCAAAAATCTCATCATGTTACACCCTTGTCACAAGAATTTTCACTTTCTTCCATAAGGTCAAAATTTTTCTAGACAAGTCCTACAACAATCCATGTTCCTTTCTACTTAAAATCATAAGGTGTCATCGTAATTATCCATGGAAAGGTTTTCTCTCGCATTCAAAAACTTCCTTTTCCCATCCTTGCATATGGCCCATCCTCCAAAACATTCAGTGACACACAAATAAGATAAATACATACATTTTCATGAGATCTCCCCTTGTGAGTGCCTCCTTCCATTAATGGATGCATCATGCACAAATATGGCTCAACTTGGGAAAGTAATGGTGCTCCAAGTTCCTCCTCTTCTGCTTGCACTTTTGCAACACATTCCTATTCACATGTTTCTTCCTTACCTTCATCACAATCAGTAGCTTCAACCTTCTCCATTTACCAATGAAGTTGAAGAAACTCTTCTTCCACAATCCTTTCCAACACCTCATATTCATAAGGAATTCTTGGTCTTTCTTCTTTCATGTGCTTCAACCTGTACAATGTCTACACAAGTCTCTCGTAGCATTCTTCCATCACTCATCTTTGCCCATGCTTACTACTTTTCCCTTGTTCAACTTCCTAATGTTGCATTGCGGCCAACTAAGCTTCAACTTCAATGACTGTTGTCATAATCCTGCTTCAATTTCAAATTAGCCCTGTTTGCCCTAAACCAACCTATGATACAATTTTTCATGCCCCCACACTAGTGGAAATGCAATTTCCACTTGTGGGCGAGGTTCGACATCACCCAACCTTTTTGTTTCAACACTACTATGGTTGACGAACTATTCTTATCACCAACAGTTAATTTATTTTTCATTAAATGTTTATTTCTTCATATAAATGCAGTAGAAATACAATCATTTAACTTCATCAATCATACTTCATAAAAAACAATACATAAATTACACACATTCATGAGTAGAGGGGCAGCTCATGAATAATTCTTCCTAATATACTTATAAAATTCTACAAATATTTACAAGTACAAATATTTTACATAAGGTTGTGAATGGTCTTCCCATGCATTGTTGCACAACTACTCTCATTCAGCTCACAGCGGCTTTGCATGGCCCTACCTAGTGGAAACCCCAAATTCTTGTTTTACAAACACATGGTCATTCATCTCACCCTATCCAAATGCCCCTTCATCCCCTAGTACTCATTGTCGAATTATGCATGACCTTGCTTAGACACCTTATCACGTTATGCCCAGTACTGTACGACCCTGCCTACATGACACAGATGAAATTTCTACACGATATGCCCAAGCGACCTGCATGACTCACGTGAAAATCCGAATGACATGATCTGCACAACTCGCCTATTCACCCGAATGAAACGACCTACATGAAATGCTCAAACTCCATGGACTGCATGACTTGCCTGTTCACCCAAATGACACGACCTACATTACCTTCTTGAATGCCACAACCACCATGACCTAACCATTCACCCAAATGACACATCCTACATGACCCAACCATAACTCTGCCACACATGGCCTGCACTGCACATGACCCGAGTTTTGTTCACTTAATTCGATTTCCCTAGGGGCACACTCCAAACTTTCCTTTCCTTCATTTTAAATGACTTGAATGAATTCTTGATGCCAAAATGAATGGCAACCTCCATTTAATTATACACTTCACTTTCCATTCATTTCTCCAAAGGTCACATCCCTTGGTCATCTCTATGGGTTGGATCACCCGAGTGCTTGCCCAGTTGACCTATCCTTTTCCCTACATGTGCCCCTTCATATTTTCTAAGTCAAGGGCCAACCATCATTCAGTTGGGTAGGTGACCTTTCTCATCCACATGTGCCCACCCATCACATCACTCAGCTGAGCAATGGGCATTGCACTACTCGGTCACCCGCACCCATCACAAACTTCCACCAAGTCGCACTTAATGAAACTCCTTTAACCGAACACGATTCACCTTTACCCAAACTTGGTCACCCGTCACTATGATGCACCCACCACTACCTCTGCATGCCCATCGCACAATTCGAGTGCACTTGTACCTGCATCGTCGATTTGTCAGCTCTCTTGCCCATAGTTGGTCATCATAGGCACTAGACTGACTTGAGGCCCTGACAGTAGGTGTGCAAAGAAGGCACAACCATGCCCATGTTCACTCGCACAAGGAATAGGACTCTCTATGCCTTGGGGGGGTACGCCCAACTGTGGGCATGCCTTCCCATGGCATAGTGGGTGTGCCTACCTAGAATGGCCCCTATGCCATGGGTGGGCACACCTTCCTAAGGTAAGACTTTCCATGGGAGGGTGCTCCTACTCGCCGGCGTGCCCACTCGCGTCTTAAGATCACCCCCTTGCCTATCAGGGGGCAGCTGTGCCACCGTTGGGCACACCCTACCAAGGCATAATGAGCGTACCTAGTATTCCTGTTGTGTTGTGGGTGGAAATGCCCACAACTGAGTGCACCCTCCAAACCCACAAATCCTCCTATGCCTTTCCCGAGCGCTCCTTGTGTTAGGTAAAATTGACTCAGGGTTAGAGTCAAGTTTTCCCATGTTAAACAATGGTGGTTTTGGGGCACATGGCATTGTGCACCCATGGTTTTCTTTCCATGGTATTACACTTAATGGAGCCTAATAAAGCCTAGAAAGACTTCATTGTAATGCATGCTAGGGAGGTGAGTAGGGAAGGCTCACTTGGCCGGGTTGGCAAGGATTTTGGTCAAGGATAATGAAATTATATTGGGTTGGTTTTTCCCTAGAGTTGGGGTTTTCCCAGGAGAAATATTTTGTGCTTTGTGTATGTTTTATTATTGTTTCCATGTTTATTAATTTTTCACTTGGTAAATAAGTTAATATCTCTAGTAATTCTTTTCTTCAATTGGAATCATAGCCATTGTCCACGTTTTAGATATAGAGGGATGCCTTTGTGGTCAAAGTTAACCTGAATTCTCTAACAAGAGTGTGTTGGTAATGTCTTGATGGACAAATCATTGATTTAAAACCTCAAGATAGAGAACTAAGATAGGAATGTGTGTTTCTCATGATGATCCAAAGGTCGGTTCATTGGTTAAGTGTGAGCCGACTAAATGAAGCTAGGATTAGCCTAGGTGTTGGCCACATCCATGGTGGAGAAATTATTTTCGGCCTATGGCCAAAAGAGGTGGTGCAATCTTGAGTGATGTCAACATAATGAGATGCCTATTTTTGGATCTGAGTGGAACAACCATAGGGATTCTGTCAACATCCATAACTTGTCATTGCTACAGATCTCAAGATCAATAGTGTGATCAAATCATTGAAAGCCAAGCAACTAATCTAGAAATGTGATTGAAGGGCTTACTAATTTCATTTCCATGAGAATGTATGGAGAATCTGGTTGGACAATGAATTAAGGAACCATGTCAAATCATGGAGTTTAGGTCGGTCATTGGTGGATATGGTGAATTCATTAAGGATGCCATTAATGGTTCTTCATGGCAGAGTAGTAGAGGAGACTGGGATGTGTAGTCAACATGCATTTGGGCCATGAAACCATTTTCGTGTAGGATCAGGAGGAGAGAGGAGCATAACACACGATTATTAAGTGCATCGGTCGACTAATGGGTAGCTTCAAGTAAGTGATTAAGTACGGCTAGACTGCAAAAGGTCGTGTGGAAAATTTAATACTATTCTGTGAAATCAGTTCTCAGAACGAACATAACGAGTTAGGAATTTTTCAGTCCTATGACATGAGTCCTTGGACATTATGGAACCTGCAGAATCGCTTCCCTCATTTCTTGGATTTGGAGGAACGTCGTGACCAAAGAAAATTGGCATGCCCATCTTGTGAGGTCAATCATAGGTTGGCAACAAGCTATGCCAAGGCTGGTGCTTGTGTATTCCACACTTAGACTTATGAGTGAGGATGGCGTGGAGTAGGAGATGCACGTGGAGGCATGGGCACCTGTGTAGAAGGAAAATGTGTGAGCATGAATGCAAGATATCCCAAATGAGTTATGGTAAACACGAGTAACATGGGGTCATTGTTGCATTAGCATGTCAGTTGAATTTGGATGTGTCGGTACCACTCAAGGTCAACAAGAAGATGGATTTCAAGCCTCTGTGGAAGTTTTTTGTAGCTTCATGATCTGGATTATCCACAGTTTCAAGTTCATTCCGCTGACATTTCAAACCCCAAAGGGGGTCCATCATCAGGACAAGTCAGAAAGATATAAAAATGAATGAAAGATTATTGAGAGAAAGAGCTAAGCGTCTGGATATAAATAAACGAGAAACCCTAATATAAGAGCCGACACATGATTTCTTAAAAAAATTTTATTTCATTTTTT